>CAUYQV010006571.1:0-18782 GCA_963574575.1 Galagoides demidoff
CCCCAGAATTAGTTCAATTTTAGCCACTAATTAGGCAGAATGGGAGTAGAGCAGTAATTAGTAAATGATAGCCCAGATACATTTGCACAAGGCATGGCAAATGGAAATTCATAATTTGGGGGAGTAAATGTGCTTCCAAGGAAAATAAAGGGAGAGCTAAGCCAAACATGAGCACTTCACAAATTACCAATCAGACAGGTCACTTTGCCTCCCTTGGGGCCGGATAAGGGAAACAGTAGAGGCCAATAATTATAATGACTGAATTATCTCCCCAGGAAGAAAGCTTTAAAATACATAAGAAGTATGGCCAGCCAGTGAGAAGCACCAAATATCTAGTAGTCGTTGTGATTATCTTTTTACATGTTCCATGAGCTTTTTTAGATCACTGCTATTTTGTTTAGATCTCTTTGATATACACTTACTCTCACCTACGTTCAGGAGATGCCAGTTATGTTCTGCATGATTAATTCATACAATGCTGAATTGTGTCTTTCTAAATATACTTTTTTCTCCCAGCAGAAATTCCCAGTAAAATTCTACCCAAGGTACTAAAAGTTACCTAACGTTATTCCTATCTTTTCAATTTTATTTAGAAAGACATTGCTCGTGAGACTATTGTGATAGGCCTTTATGTTAATAGATCTCAAAATGGACATTAAAAAATAGAATGACAAGCAAAGAATTGGGATGGTAATAAAATACAGCTAAGATCAATGGGTTTAGAGTAAGAGTTATCCAAATGCAGCATGTGTTAGTCTTCATATGATGGCTGTCCGGAAATAATCCGACCTATTTTTTCCTATTACATGGTTGGATACTTTCCGGACAGCTATCATACGATACCAAACCTTATGCAGCTTTTAGATTTTTGGAGACATGTAAAAAAATCATGGAAATAAATTTCCATTTTCACAAATACATCGCATGTGGGACTACCCACACCCAGACAAAGCAAAATCAGTTTGCCCAAAAGCATTCTAAATTTTCTGCATATTTCTTAAACAGAAAATTCCATCTAATGGCTTGTACTGATAGCTATTTTCATGATTGCAGAACAAATTTCACATTCAACCCATAACTTAACCTTTCTTAGTTCATCTCCTTTTTTTTTTTTAATTTTTATTATTTTTCCACTTATTGGCCAGGGCCGGGATTGAACCCACCATCTCTGACATATGGGGCCGGCGCCCTACTCCTTGAGCCATAGGCGCCACCCCAGTTTCATCTTCTTGAAGTTAAGTTACATCTTCCTTTCCTACCACCACATGTATGAGGTTACAGCAGACAATGAGGAACGAAGTGCTATAAAATAATGTCAATACTAACAAACACTTAAAGTTCCCTTCAGATGAGGTTTCACACTTTTCCTGAACAGGCATCTTAAGATTCTTCTATTCTTCACGGACTTTTTCCCTTGGTCACCACTCGAGGAAAATGATGTAGAGACAACCTTACAAACTGACACAAAGTGTGATAGGAAAACTACCTAATAGGAATGTTGATGGAGGAAATAAAATGGTGACAATCTACTGGTTGAGGCACCCATAGAAAAAGCTTATCAATCCTTAATGCCCAGGTGAGCTTTCTTCTAGTGAGCCTCTATCTAGAAGGAGGACAATGTGGTCCTTTTGTTTCTGTATGCAATTAATCTGTCCTCAAATCTTACAATGCCCATCCTCAGGAGAAAACATATACATCAAGTGTAGAGATAATTGATTCCACATATAAATGATACCATACAGTACTTCTTTCTGAGTCTGGATTTGTTTCTCCCAGAATAATGTTCTCAAGCTTCATCCATGTTATTGCATGGGGGGGAGAATCTCCTTCCTTTTAAAGATGGAAATAGTATTTCATTGTATGTGTATGCCATATTTCCTAGATACATTCATTCATCCTTAGATGAGCATTTAGGTCATTTCCTTTATGTTATGTGTTCTTACCACAAAATGGAAAAGAAAAATCACACAACAAAAATAAAGATTATGGAAGGAAAATTTAAACGTGATGGATACATTTATAGCATTGATAAATGTGATGATAATAGTTTTATCAGTATGGAAATATCCCCAAAGACATGAAGTTGAATCCATTAAATATCTACAAAATTTTATGTAATTATACCTCCATAAAGCTATTTTAAAAATCATTTTTTAAAAGGGGGACACAGAAAGAAATTGTCTTAACAAGAATGATTTTAGCCAAGACTAGGCCAAGACTTCCAATCACACAGAATTATAATGGCCTCAGGCAAAAGAGAGGAGGGGGAATAAGGGTCTTTTCTTCTCCACTCTACATTAGAGCCACAAAGATGCCTTCTGATAGGACGACATGCTGTAATTTTGTTTTAATGTCTTCAGTAGAATGATGCCATTTAGTTCAGCTTTTAATGTGGCCTTAAATTGCTATTTTATTACCCTTGTTGACATTCTGGAAGCATGAAATTAGGAAATCACATTAAAGACACAAACAAAAAAAAAAAGAAAAGGAAATCTCAGCCTGTTAAAATAATGCCAGCATAAGCACACATTTAAATAATATTCTTACCTTAAAACATCGAGCATATATTTATTTGAAGATTTCTTTTTCTATGACCAACGAATTTGCTTTATGAATAATAGCATATTCCATTACATTGCAAATGCGTGTACCCATGGTGACCTTGACAATGCCTTGCAGTTGTATTGCATAGGAAAGAGAAGATGGTTTTATAATACTTCTGCTTCCTTCTTAGAAATCAGATTCCTCTTGACTCCACTTGATGAAGGAAAGCATCCTGTTCTTCACACACGCTTGTCAATACCTTTACTGTTTCATCCAATACAGCGCTTCCTTCTATTATATCACAACAGGGATCATTTTATTTCAGACAAAAGTAATTTCACAGTTACAAAGTGAAACTGTTTTAATCAAGACATCTTTATTCTGTGTGATAATCCAAAATGTGGATAATTATGTATTTTTGAAACTAAGGTAATAATGTAAAATAAGTCTGTATGTTTACCGTCTCTCGTCTTATTGAATAAGAAAGATAATCTCAAATATTCAATTCAGTGAAGAGTGATGAAGGGCAGACTTTTTATAGCATGTATTTTTATTTTTGGCTTTCCGATGCCCATTTCCCCTTTCTAGCAGTGCCCTAATTTCAAAATGAGAAATTAGTTCTTTCTCCCTGGTATCAAGCGGGATGGAGTGTAATCAGAGGGTTTTTTCTCCATAAATTCATATTGAGCTAATAGGATGAATCTGTCAGTCATTTAAAATCTAGAGCAAAAGATCAAAATGATGGCAAATTCTTGGAGTTCTTCTATAATAAGTGCAATCAATGTTCTGTATAACGTAAGGGTCAGATTGCTGGGCTGGAGTCCTTACCACCTCCTAGATGTATGGAATGGGACAGGTTGCTTAATCCGTGCTGTGTTAATTTCCTCATTTAAAAATGGGGAAAAAATAGCACTTGCTCATAGTAATAATTAAATAAGCTAATAATGTAAAATAATTAAGTTTTGATTAATGTCGGCTATTGGTATTATTTATACACATTCCTGCGATGGTAACCCACCTCTTCATTTTTCTATGGTATCACTTTTTGGTGATTTTTTCTCCTCAGCCTTCAGATCTGCCTAATGCCTCCTCATCTCCAACTAGGTTCTCTGTCTGCCAATTGATTCTGTGAGTCCCTGTTATATTCCAATAAATTATCTGTTATCTAACTTAGAGTCATTTTCTGATGCCCACAACAATGGAATCTTTCCAGATATATGCTTATATTGGGAACCTATGGTTTTCTGGACAATTCCACAATAGAAGATAGGTTTAAATTAAAGAAAAATCAAGCTGTATAAATTGGCAGGTAAAAAGACTGAAGCTTAATTCTTAACAATTAATCATCTATGAACCCCAAATATTAAAATATGAAAATATTCTTTCTGTTACGTTTTCTGCAAAATGATTCAATTAATTATCAACTACAGCTAGCAAAGTAGTATGTAAAAGTCTATAAGAAGTGAAATCTTACTAGAAACTCTCCTGAGAATAGTAATGCAATTAAGGTCATAATTAAAACATTTTTTCATCTTTTGAGTCCCATACTTAAAGCAGGAAACAGAGGCTTTAATGAGAGCCCAGAGGAGAAGAGCGGAAATTATTAAAAGAATGAAGGAACAGATTATATAAGAAAAGACGAGAAGAATTGGAAATTTTCAGAATAGCAAAGCAAGGCTCTATAAAATGTTTGAAATGCATATTAAAAATTATTCTATGAAAGTAGACCGATTTTCTCTTCCAGATCTATATTAAGCAATTTTATTTCTGAAATATGTACTAGACAGTAGGAAGATATTAGAGACTTGAAGTTTTATGCAAAGTAGAAACACAGAATCAAAGGTTTGAAATGGGTTTAGTATTATGATGCTTCCAGGATTTTTTTGTGGAGATGAGGATCTAATATAATTGGGCCCCAAATAACCTGGGGCTTATAACTGCCCTTCTAATTCATAATGTGGTACATGAGATGAAGGTGTTCCTCCATCCACACCAAATCATTATCTAGGTGCCTTACTCAAAACTTCAAGGAGTCTTTTCTCACCATTACCAAGTTTAGACCAGACAAAAGAAACCCAAGAGGGTTTCAAGAGCTCCATCCTGATTTAGGCCACAGAGTGGGTGGGAGAACATTTTAACGAGAGCAAACAAGACACGGTTTTAATTCTCATGAACACTCTGAGACTTCTACTGTTGGGGACATTTTTCATTTAACATAGAATGGAATGAAAGTGTCTTCTTCTTTTTTTTTTTTTTGCAGTTTTTGGCTGGGGCCGGGTTTGAACCTCCCACCTCCGGTATATGGGGCCAGCACCCTACTTCTTTGAGCCACAGGTGCCACCCATGAAAGCATCTTCTTTTTCCATTGGTAACTTTTCACTACAAACCAAATTACCCATTTTGGCTTTTAAGGAAAATGCAATAATTTGACAGCTTTATAATAAAAATTGACAAAAATTGAAGAAAAGGAGATTTTAATCCACATTCAACTGCCAAATAGATCTTATTACTTTGGAAATGGTCTAAGATGTCTGTTTTAGCCAGATTATCCTAAAAATGGGGATGCTAATCAAGTTTTATCTGTGGAACCTTCATCACAGAGTCACTGAGAGTTCCCGGAGTACAGAGGCAACCAGATTGCCTGTGCGAACCCCCTACAGCACCTAAAAGAACACAGTTAAGGTAAATAAAATTCACAGATAGAGCCAGGATCCTCATTTTGCTAATGAAATAATAAAAATACAAAATAGTAAAAATGTAAGGTCCATACTAAAGAGATATTTTAAATTAAATATGTACACAGTGCTTGGTTTGTTTCAGCTACTCTTTTAGTCACTTCCCCAAAAAGGTTTAACTCAATCAGCATAAGCAATGTATGGCATAGGTACTATTTTTATTAACTGCATTTTACAGATAAGAATGCTGATGTCTAGAATGATTGTGTGTCCAGTGTCACACAGCTAGGATGAGGGAAATCAATTTTGAACCAGGTATCCTGTGTATAAACGCCGTGTTCATAATCACTATGCATTCTGCCTCACTGCAATAGACCCATGAGTAGTATTGCTATAACTTCTAAACAAGGGAACTTAATCCAGTAGCTAAAGAGAAGCTCTGATCCAGTACACAATTTTCCTAGACAACTATGACTTTGTGATGCTTTCTACTGATAAAGAAGGTGCTAAAAATACTATAATGAGTGACCGGTGTGAGTCAAAATACACATCCATAAAGTTCTTGAGGGCTCTTTCCATTTCAGCTCTAGATGCTCACAGGACTCCTTGTACTTTTATCTCCTGGAACATAACAAAGTCAAGATGGTCTGACATTGAGTACTGGATGGCAGTCGAGTGCTCAAATTGTCAAGTTGCAAATGGCTAAACTCTTCCCTGAGGGAGTCTATTGCAGCTATTTACATCTAACCCATTGTCCAAAGCTTATATCAAATACGAGAATGTGCGATTTTCAAGATAAAGCAGATATGTAGTTGGAGAGGTGGAAAGCAATCAAAGAAACAAAAAAAAAGGGGGGGGGAGAGAGAAAGAGAAAGAGAGAAGTCTAGTGGAATATGTCTGTTTCTAATTCCAGAGTGTAGATAGTGACTTAAGGGAAAATAATAGGATTTAATAAAATCCAATTGTATGTAGTAGGGTTAAACCACAAAGCATTCTTAAGCTGTCTTTCCATGTCTTAACTGCTAATACTCTGAAAAAATATATGTATATTGAGTCATTTGTGCTGCCTTGCTATGAAGGGCCAAGAAAGGTCAAACAGTATTATAAATAAAGACTTCTGGAAAGTTCCTCCATCTCAGAAGAATGAACACCACTATTTCCTAATAGGGTTGGTTTTTTGCAAATATTTTAAGACCACCCTATGAATCAGGGAATATACATCCTAGTACCATTTGCTCAGGGATTCAGGGGAGCAGTTATTTGAGATGCATAGTCCAGTTCCTACCTATATTCTCATGCTTTGTAGTGCTGCTTATTACATAGGACCTTCAGAACATACAGTAGCCTCTTTCTTTTTGATTTCAACAAATATTGACCAAGTATCAATTCCATGTTAGGTGTTATGCTACAGAATAGCATTTATCAGGAAGCACAAAACTATTCTGGTGGTTCTTAACAGTCTTAAGTGGAGGAGAGAAGTATTTGAAAGAAATAAAACTGAAGAACTTTAAAATTATTGTGAAGGAAGGAATGCTGCTCTAGTTTGGGAGTAAATGGTAAGGAGCATGAAGGACGGGGAATATTCCTATAAGCAAACAACAGCTTTCTATGCTTGAATTATTTCATAGCTCAGAGGTGTCCTCACCTCCCAAGTCATTAAACATCGCAATTTCATAGAAGGAATACCAGCACTAACATTAGATAGGAGTTAAAGTCAAACTCAATAAATCTGATCACGGGTCAGACATGTAGCTCACACTTGTAATCCTAGCACTCTGGGAGCCTAAGGCAGATGGATCAACTGAACTCATAAGTTTGAGACCAGCCTAAGCCAGAGCGAGACCCCCATCTCTTAAACTAGCTGGGCGTTGTGGTGGGCTCCTGTAGTCTCAGCTACTTGGGAGGCTGAGGCAAGAGGATCACTTGAGCACAAGAGTTTGAGGTTGCTGTAAGCAAGGATGCCAGGCACTCTACCAAGAGCAACAAAATGACACTCTCACCAAAAAAAAAAAAAAAGTTTGATCATATTACTTCAGCTCCATGATCTTCAGTTTCCTTATCAATAACATGGAATCAGCACTACTTAGGTTAATTGGAGAAGTGCAATAATGTCAAGTGCTTGGCACACTGTAAGGATTCATAAAATTATAGAATTTTCTCAGCTATTATTTTATTAGTGACAATGGCAACAAAAAGGATAGCATTGGTTTGGTTTTAGCCTATCTGCCTCTTTAAGAATGTAAAAATTAGGATCTTTAAGCTGAGGTATGGATTTGCACCGAAAAAATTATATTCGTTGCTAAATTACTTTAGAGGATACACAAATATGGAAGCTGGCATTGATGTACTCTGTTCTTTGTCAAATATGAATAAAATCAGGAAGACTGGCAGTTTCACTGGGAAGTTAGAAGACAAAGTAACTAACTCTGATTTCCATGCGTTATTAGGTTCTGTGTTAATTGTCTATGAAAGTGTGGACATGAAAGATAATGTGGTTGTCATCATATAACTCCCCATGTGATTCTGTGAACAATTTCACTTAAATAAAACATTTCAATCAAGTCTCATGCATTGATCTGTGCATAATAGAATCCACTGCTGCTATTCTCTGCTTGAAAATTTCCATCAGAGAAGAAAATTCTGGCAACTTCTCTGACTGAGTATCATTCAGAGATGAAAATTGGTTTTAAAAAAGGGCTTCAGTATTTTTTTAAGCAAGAATCTGAAATTGCTCTAGTTCATTTTCTACTGTTAGATTTTAGAAAGTAATTAGAAGGATTAAAAGCAGGCGTTTCAGGTTTTGAATTAGAGAAAAGGAGAGTCAGCTGTGTGCTCCCCCTTCCTGGTTGAGGCAGAAACCCAGAAACCTGGTTGCAAGTGATCTGGGAACTTGGGTTGGCTGTAAAGACAGAGATACTTTGAGGACAATCTTGTTAGGGGAAAAAAAAAAGATGGGTCATGAAGATTTGGAAGCAAGTAAGCAACTAAGGGCTGAGTTCTGAGAATTCCCATTTTTCTTTATAGTCCAAAGGGAATTTGTTAAAGTGTGGTCCATGATACCCTCTTCCAAAATTGCCCACAGAGACTTAAACATTACCAGTGCTCACCCAAGAACTGTTAATAGAATTAGATTCTTTGCAGGTAGGTCCCAGAGATCTGATTTCTAAGATGTTCTCAGGTCAATTGTATGCTGCCAAAGTATGGGCGGCACTCAGGTGGGTGATGTGGGGCTGGTTCACCACACCCACCGTGTGAAGAAAACATGGCACAGAGATCATAGGGGGTTCATGGATGTTTGGAGCAGGTTTTGAAAAGGAAAGAATGGGTTCATTTTCCTGGATTCAAGAACAAGCAGCTGTCTTGAAACTTACTCTGATCCATGATCATGATCTCATACTCAGTGGTTAAGTGAGTGGCAATGACATCGCTAAGCTGTGGAAGGATACTCATCTAAGATGTCTTTTTCTGTCTTGCATTTTGAATTTGTTTTCCAGCAGGACTCTGATGAAATAAATTAGTTCAGTGATTTTTTTACCTGCTAATGTGTAGTTTTTAAATATCTGGTTGAGAATTATATATACTTGTAATTAAATCCTACTTATGACATATTTACTAACGTGAATCATTTTTTATCACAAGTATAAAAGAAAAATTGTATGGGATATTTTTTTAAATGCCAAGGAAGACTTCATTCAAAATTATTGCAATAGGGGTCAAGGCTATTACAATAGGAAGGAGAGATTGAGCTCCACTCCACTGAAACAAAAAGCATATGGATTTTTTTTTTTAATACCAGTGAGTGTTAATGGAAAAGTACCAGATGAATTCAGCAGGGTGATTGGTTAATGTGATTAGACCATCTGAGTTTGCTAGTTGCTTCTTATAGAAGTTAGGCTCCTACCCTTCCACACAGAATAGGTGGCAGTACCCTTATTTTTCTCAGTGACTATTTCTAAGGGCTAGCTCCTATCTATTTTTTCTTGAGAAAGGTATTTCTGGGTTGTAGGAGATTTACATCTCACAGACACATAGAAAGGACTTATAAGTTTTCTCAAGTAAATGCTCTTACAAAAAGGGATATCAAGAACCTACCAGGAGGAAGAAGGCTATCTGAGGGTCCTCAAACTTTTTAAACAGGGGGTTAATTCACTGTCCCTCAGACTATTGGAGGGCCAGACTATGGGCCCCAGGACGAGTCAGCTGCTAAGCAGGATAGGTAGCAGCAGCAAAAAACAACCAGGGGGCCAGATAAATGTCCTAGGCAGGCTGCATGTGGCCCACGGGCCATAGTTTGAGGACCCCTGAGTCTAAAGTATAGCAGCATTGAAAAGCAAGGCTGCCCTGGTCCTAGAGCAGTGTTTCTGTTTGTTTGTTTGGTGTTTTTTTTTTTTTTTTTTTTTTTTTTGTAGTTTTTGTCGAGGTTTGGGTTTGAACCAGCCACCTCTGGTATATGGGGCTGGTGCCCTACTTCTTTCAGCCACAGGCGCTGCCCCTAGAGCAGTGTTTTTCAATGTTTCTTACCTCACAGCCCACTTGAACTTATTGTTAAACTTCCACAGGCACACTTAAATTATAATTTTAAAAAGAGAGTAAAAAAAAGAATATACTTAGTGTGCTTTGAACATCTTTCAAAAATAATTCAATTAGTGATCTTTAAAAAATTTCATGGCATATCTAAGATCCTCTCCCGCCCGACACACCAGTGTGCCACGACCTACCAGTTGAAGTTCACTGTCCTAGAGCCTAGCCTAGGATGTGCTGTTTCCTTAAAGGCACATGGAAGTTTTTCTGTTTTTTAAATTGTACGGAGACAATCATGTTTTCAAATTGTACCAGCCATTTCCCCGTTGTTTGTCTTATACTTGTCAGAACAGGAACCTCGATTCCATGATCCGTACTACATGTTAGTGACATATGGAAGTATTTTATTTAATACCAGCAATTGCTTCCTTTGTCTGTTTGAATCCAAAATTGTTAACTATAGAGCTCAAACCTCAACTATTACTGATAGCGCTGTTTAAATATACATTCAGCTTTGTATGGACAGAGCAATTGAGCAATGTCTATCTTCATCTGGAAATTGGGTAGGATATGGGCACAGGAGATCTTTTCTTTGAATTTAGGGACAAGGATATGTTGAAGTAGATGCTCTGAATTTGATTGCATTTCTTATAGTCTCTAACATGCCATACATGTCCCTTTTGCCTGAGAAGAAATCTAGCACAACGGGTAGGCATGTCGACGGGATGTTGACACTAAGAATTAATGAATGATAAATTATAATATAAACCAAAATCTATCGTAATTTATCAACATTGGAAATACGGCTCCCAACGGCAAAATTTCTCTTTTCTCCTATTTTCTGATAGCCCTCTTTTCCCCCACAGCCCTCATCCATGCCCACTTCTGCTCTGCTCTGTGTCAAGTGTTTGCATGTAACAACACCCTTGCCACTTAGTGTGACGCACTGTCGGTCTAACAGGAGCTCTGTGCCTGTTCCCAGTTTCCACAACATCCTGAGGAAATCAATACAAAGCCGCCAGTTTGTTAATAAATCTGCAATTAAAATGTAATGAATTTTGAATGAGAAATGATTTCTTTTAAGTGTGACCGAGGATGATGCATTAATAGTGAAATGAGAGAAGGACAACAGAAACTAGACTTCAAGTTAGAGACCTTGACTTGGCCTTACCGTTTCCCCGATCCTGGGATATGCACCACTCCCTAGGCCAGGTTCACCTAGGGAATAAACACCTGGTGGACTCAATTCTTGCAAGAATTGGAGAAAATGTCTAAGGGCCAAAGGTAAATGTATTTATTAAAAATGTCTCGGGATAATTTATAAATCTAAGACCTGGAGTGGTTCCATTCTAAATAAGTCTTAATTAGGGTAATTTTATTCTCAGATTTCTATAGTAGTTTTTCTGGGCACAGAAATCCCAGCCCAGCCTTTAATGAAGGCATCAAATGTTACTGATTATTTTCACAGTTTAGTGAGTGGTGCTTAACATTTATATCCTTCTATAAAAACGGCAGGAGAGAATTCTCACATCTCTTGAGCAGGACATTATTTTATGAGTACAAGAGTAGCTGGAGTTCTCCTTAGCCCAAGAAGAGCTACAGTGTATCTCATTCCAAGGGATCTGGAGGTGCTTCCAGATCTCCCACACCATACTAATCCGTAAAGTAATTCAACACTAATACTGATGCATCTAGCTACCATGTCCAATACTTCCCCGGTTCATCTCTTTATTTTGTGAAATCTGGAATGTTACCATTATCTCCTTATGAAGCTTTTTAACTTCTCTTCTACCCACCTCCCAACAAACTATGTCATTTATCTTTGTAGAATGCATTTTCCTTTTATTCTTCCTGTGTAAAACATGCAGTCACTCCCCTTCGTCTATAAAGTATCATCTGACATTTAAGGCTCCAGAATCTGGTCTTGGACCGTCATCTCAGCAGTTTTGTCTGCCACTGCCTTCAATTAAACTACTAAATAGAGTCATGTTCACTGCCATCCCTTCCCCCAGCACCCTTCAGAATGTCATCATTTGAGGTAGATCTAAATCACGGCCTTCTTTTCAGTTGTCTCCTAAAGCGATAGCTTCTGACGTGTCCCCCATTCTTCCACCACACCAGGTTAGGCCCCCAGGTAAAAGTCATCTTCCCCTCCTCTGAATCCCTGCAGAATTTTAGCTCCCACTTTCTTGATATTATAACACTAGCATTTTGTACTGTTCTTAAGAATGTGTTATTTCTCTTTATAAATTATAAACTCCCTGAAGGAAGGACGATGCCAGATTTATTCCTCTTTATTGTAGTCAGTAAACTACTGGACCCAGTGTCGTGGGCTTTGATAGGAGGTCTTCTATAAATTTAACCAATTCTATGATAGAGTATTGATAAACTATAAAAATAAACAAAAAATACTTTAACATTTTATTGGCAGTAACCTATGCTTCTTATAATGTATAATTTACTTTTGTGAGTATTTCCTTTGCATTAAAGTTTGCACCAGCATTAAATCCAATCAATTAAGGTACCTTGATGCATTAAGAATTCCATTTATTCTCATGGCTCTTAAATTCCAAATTCTTAGTTTTCTGAAGTATTTTCAAATTTAGACTAATTTCCAGAGTAAACCACTGGAAATCACATTTCAAGAATAGCATTACTTACTTCTATAGTAGTGATATTCAATATCAATCTAGCATCACTTATATCTACATGTGAGCATGATGAAAAATCTGTATCATTTCCAGAATAGAGCTCTGCTGGTATAACACAGAGTATTGACTTCAGTTGTTCAAAATGACTTTTAATGTACAAATAATGAAAGTAACATTCAAGGAAGAAAAGACAATATGTCATACAAGGATAGTAAGTTTCCAAAAAAAAGGTCAGGTTTTTAAGGCCATTATAGAATACAGAAATATGATGTAGATGATTTATACTGTAGATTGTGCAACCATTTTGAATCATTTCTGAAATATCATAAACTGTAGTTAAGTGCAAACCTGGAGCTGCTGACCCTTTATTGCCTGATTCATTGTGCACACACTTTGGAGAGAAAATGAGTTCATCAATCAGATGATAATGTTTACCACCCCATAGCTTCCTTCTGCACTGGTGACTTCCAGCAGCAAAATACATGAATAGCTTTGTAAGCATTGCTTGATAGACTTTTGCCATCTCAGTATGATTCAGAGGCTAACAGTCTTTCATTCTAAACACCTAACCCTTCTTCTAGTCTAATATAACCAATCACAATTGCAGAGGGACTTGAAAAAAATCAATGTCTCCAAAGCTATCTGAAGTCAAAAGCTCTTGTTGCAGAATTTGCCCTGATCTATCTGTGGACCAGGCTGCACTGAGCTGTGTAATAACTTACTTTAAAAGTGTGTTCCCTTTGTATTAAATTAGATCAATGCCTTTGATTTGGAGTATCACAATTCTGCTATATCTAATAAAAGATGTTTCTTATATCCTAAAAATATATCCAAATGTTGGCTGCCCTCAATTCAGAAAAGGTCTCCATTAGAATGGAACTACCTGAGAAGAATTTGGTTCTACCCTTCCCAGCCCACACCAGACTCTTTATACTTGGTATAACCTTTTATTCAACCTAAGTACCCATACTGCAAGAACCCAAACCTGTTACTAAATTAGTTGACCAAAATAATATACATCAATTTGTACCTATCACCCTTCACACAAATAGGTGCCCGATCCCTTTTTTTAATCCTTTTACATTGCTTTTGCTCTATGTAGGTGACCTCACTCCTCATTTAGACTGTAAGCTGAGAATTACACCTCTAGGAACCTCAGCACTGGGTTGAAGGAAGCCCTCAATGAATATTCAAATTCAAAGTCATGATGACTGTGTTTTAAGGTCCTTTCTTCTGCCAAGAAATGTGAGATAAAATGGTCATCTGGTATGCCGTTTAATTTCAGACTTTAATGGGTGGGGGAGAGGGGTATTGTGGATGGTATGTGAGAGAAAGGGAGGGACATATTAGGTTCCAACCTGATAGGCCCTTTTGAACATAAAATAGACAAATCATTTGTTTAGCTCAGGGCTGAGAACTTAGTAAGATTTCAATATATGTTGCATCATCAATGTAGCTTAGCATGGTTTCTCTCTTGCTGACTTTCACTACAGTTGAAAACAGCACGTTGACTCTTCAAAAAGTAAAACAGCCTCTCCAATTTCAGAAAGTTATTCTGAGGTTGTCTGGAAAACTTTTTCTTTCCTTATGAAAGAGGTAAATGCAGCTAATTCTTTTCCAACCTCTTTCTCCTTGCCTTGAACACAGAGGATACAGAGCTGAGAAGGACATCCCATGAGCCTGTTTGAGCAGGCCAAGAAAATCACAGAGAATGGCGTCCATAGCTCTAGTTGCTGGTATTTTTTCTCTCATTAGCAGACAAAGAGTGCCTGTCTGACACAGAATATAGCTCTTATTATTAGTTATTTTTCTAGAAATTCTTATTGCCTGTGTCTGTAACAAATTAGCTATGTGCAGACCAAAGAAGAATAGCTAACAAATTGATGCTACATTGTTACATTAGCCATATGATGCCTTGTGTTGAGAATATATATGAGTGTGTGTGTGTACGTATATATGTCCACTGTAAATGAAAATTGTTTGAATACCAAAAAAGTAGAGCCTCCACATATTTTTTCTTATGCATTAATGCATTTATGGGGTACAATGTGCTGATTTCCACTCAGATCAGGAACCAGGCAAGATTGCCTATTGTCTCCACTGCTTTTTAACATTGTAATGGAAGGCTTAGCCATTGCAATCAGGCAAGAGAAGGCAATCAAGGGTATCCAAATAGGGTCAGAAGAGATCAAAGTTTCACTATTCATAGATGATATGATTTTATACATGGACCCCAGAGACTCAAACAACACATATTTTAAATGTAGAAAAATGGATTATCAACTGAAAGACATTATTTTGTAAGGGTTTAACATATATATATATATGTTGATATATGATATATATGATAATACTGAGCATTAGACTTGTGTGAAGTAAAGCATTGAGCCAGGCACTTTAAAAACCACCACCTTTAATTTTTTCAACTCTCAGAAATTCAAACTACTATACCAAAGAGAAACTATGCTTAGAAAAGTAACTTACTCAGGGTCACACAGCTAGATAGTTGCAGAGGCAGAAATCAAACTTGAAATTGCTTAGGTGTTAAACTGTAATATTGAATATTCCATGTCACAATACAGCCTAATCCAAAGAACAGAAAATTCACAAAATCACTACATATATCTGTAACTTTTTTTCCATTTTTAGCTTCAAAATTATATATTTTAAAGGTGTCTTTAATTCATTTATAAATATAATCTAGCAGCTACTCTGTGTGTACAGTAGGGCCTATGAATATAATATTCGGTAAGATAAATATAGTTTCTGCCTTCAACAAATACACGATTTATCATGAGACGCAAATGGCAAATGACACATTAAAATAAACAGTGATTATCAACACAGTTATTGTATGAGAATTTACAGATTACTTAAGTTCATTTTGTGGCACTAGAAATTCGTTCCAGAATTATCTAAGCTAAGATTTGAACGATGAATAAAAACAAGCAAACCTAAGAAGAAAAGGGAAGATAATTCCTAGAAAAGACAATAGCTTGTGACATTTAAGGGAAAGACTGGATAGAGGTAGACAAATTGTAGTAGGCTATGAGAGCCTTAAAAAAAAGCATTGTTTATTTATATGCCTTTATAAACTAAAAAAAGAAAAAAATAGAAGATATTGATATAAACTTTACATGTCAGAATGAAGAGATAAGATTTGCATTTTAGAAAGGTCACTTTGGCTTGTGGGTTTGTGAACAAATTAGGGAAGCATTTGCATGAAAGCGTGGAAACCCTTCATTCATCTTAATATCTTTTCAGGTTGAAAGTTTGGAAGTATTTGCAATATTCTACATAAGAAATGGTGCCTAAGACCTGACCTTGAATACAAACATATTAGTCTGGAAATGCCAGAGCTGCTGGAGACCCTGTGTGGCTCTCAGGTCTCAGGTAGATGGGGTACAAAAGATGAAATGGTCATCACCTCTGTGCATCTCAGTGGAAGTTACGCTTTTAGAGAAATGTTCATGCAAAGAGATGAGGATTTTTTATTTGTAGGATGTGAGTTTAGTTGGGTAGAGTGTAAGGGTAAGGGAGATTAGAAAGAGGTTCACAGAGGAAGGATTGGATTTAAACCAACTACACAGAGTTTTAAGAATAAGATCTGAAAGAGTATTGACAGCTAACGGGATTTAGGATTTGGGCTGTGATCTTGGGGATTATGGGAGAAATTCCTAATGAATTAATTTATAAAAATTTGAGATTATATGACAGTAGTTTCAATAATGCCTTCTAGAATGAGAGGCACTTTAGGTCACTAAGGTTTTAGGATTTAGCTGGGACTTCCTCAGCAGGCCATGCAGTGGCAGTTGTGTGGAACCATCCTCATGCTCCCTGGATTCGACAGCACTTGCAATGTTGTGCAAGACTTATAGGCGCCTGAAATAAAAAAAAAAATACTAATAAAGCATGAAAAGAAGAGTTATAAGCATAGTTCTTTCCTTTGAGGAATTTATAATACAATTAGAGAGACAACGCATGCTTTTTTTTCTTCCCTGAATGATTTACTTGTCACTTTTAAAGGTGTTATGATACAACTTTAATCTCACCTTGTTTATTAGGCTAGATTCTTCTTTTTTTTTCAAATCAGGACTTAGGGGTAAATATATAATGTTCCAAAGCAGGTCTAAAGCCCTTGCTCTATCTTAAAGGCAATAGAGGGTAAATTATCTTGATTCCTAATTTGACTGACTATGTAAAAGCTCAGCAAATGAAAACCAGGGACAGGGGATGGGAACCAAGAGAATAAGTCCAATAGAAACATTCCCCAGTCCCGAGGCCTGCATATCTGTGGCCTGTGAGACCCAGTCTGAAGCATTGTAGACCAGGACTGTTCAACAAAAACATAATATGAGGAGAAAGGCAAACCACGTATGTCATTTTACATTTTCTAGTAGCCACGTTTTAAAAAGGAGCAGATGAAATTGATTCTAACAATGCTTTATTTAACCCAGCATATTCAAAACACTATCCTTTTAAAACAATATGAAACAATTATTAAGGAAATAATTACATATTTACATTATATTTTATATCATAGTAGATCTTTGGACTCTAGTAGGTATTTTAGACTTATAGTACATCTCAATTCAGACCAGCCACATTTCAAGTTCTCAATGACTACCCTTGACTGGGGCCTACCATTTTGGACAGTCTAGCTCTAGATATCTAGTTTAGTATGGGTTGTGAAATTGCTAACCTCTGACCAGGCATGGTGGCTCATGCCTGTAATTCTACCACTCTGGGAGGCAGAAGTGGGTGAATTGCTTGAACTTAAGAGTTCAAGACCAGCCTGAGTAAGAGCAAGACTCTGTCTCTGAAAATTGTGGCATTGTGGTGAGTGCCAGTAGTCCCATCTACCTGGGAGGCTGAGACAAGAGAGTCACTTGGGCCCAAGAGTTTGAGATTTCTGTGCTCTATGACACCACGGCACTCTATTGAGAGCAACAAAGTAAAACTCTGTCTCATAAAACAAACAAACAAAACAACACAAAAAGTGCGAAACTCCACCGGAAGCATTTTGCTTGAGTGTTTTACAGAAGTTTACAAATAAACATGCGGGTTCATTAATAAAATGACTAAAATATATTGGTTTCCTCCTAGATTTTGTCATGTGGAGGAATTATTAATTCCCATAGTCCATAAATAATTGCTAGGCATTGAGGTAGGATGCCCTAAAGGAATATACAGTCTAGTAAGAAAAATAGAAATAAATCTTGGTAGGTTAGAGGATCTATGTCAGATCATGTTACTTGCTTCCTTCCCAGAACTTAAAATCCAAAGTTCTTAAAAGAATCATGCTCCCTGGAACTCTCTGACTCCTCCTCCCTTTTACCTTTAAGCTTAACCTGTCTTCCCACATTTGTATCTTGCCTGGACTTGATTGCACCAAACATGCTACCACCTCAGGATTTTAGCATGTGCCCTTTTTTCTGTCTGGAACACATCCTCATAGATAGTCAGTGACTTTTCCTTCAACTCTCTGCTGAAAGGCTGTCTACTTAAAGAGGCTACCCTTGTCCATCTTTGTTATAATAGTGCACGCCACGAGGCCTTATATTTTGACTCTGCCCCATTTTTCTCCATAGCACTTAATTCCACTGTTATGCTTAATTTTATACTGTAAACTTAGCCTGGTCATGGTGCCCAGACATTTAGTCAAACATTATTCTAGATGTTTCTGTGAAATAGTAAATAGTAAACTTTGAGTAAAGCAGATTGCCTTTAATATATTTTGGATAGGTCTCATCTATTCAGCTGAAGGTATTAATTTAACAAAGATTGACCTTCTCTAATTAAGAAGAAACCCCTTCAGTAGATGGCCTTTGGACTTGGGCTGCAAAAATTCTGTCTCTGTGTCTCCAACCTGCCAACCAAGTGTGTATTTTGAACTTGTACCTTCACAAGTGGGTGAGTCAATTTCTTAAAATAAATCTCTCCCACTCTCTATCAATCCATCTAACCATTCTTCACATTCTGTAGGTTCCATTTCTTGACAGAACTTTGGGTAATTCAATCTAACATATTTTTTTCTGTATTTGTTCCTGTGTTTGCTGTGAGTTTTCCAAGTAGAATGCAAACCCCATGAAGGTGAGATATTGTCTGTTTCGACCACTTCTCTATTCTCAATGTGAAGGAGCCAAAGAAGCTCAAGGCATATTTGCTCAGTGATTTTACACGTGAAAGAATAAATTCTGGTCATGTTGACTGCTATGAGTAGAATAATTCTGAGCAGGCAGCAATGGACAGGATCAGCCACATTGTAATAATAATAATAAATACTAAAAACCTTGGTATCTTCCCTTTTCCAAGACTCATAAAAGAAAGAACATACTCTTTAAGTATAGTAATTGTATCTGGTGACTAAATCTCTTAAATCAATGCTAAG
>CAUYQV010006573.1:0-21426 GCA_963574575.1 Galagoides demidoff
GGAATACTGTGCAGCCATAAAGAGAGATGGAGAATTTACATCCTTCATGTTTAAATGGATGGAGCTGGAAAATGTTCTTCTTAGCAAAGTATCACAAGAATGAAAGAAAAAGTATCCAATGTACACAGCCCTATTATGAAACTAATTTATAGCTTTCATATGAAAGCTATAACCTAATTATAGCCTAAGAATATGGGGAGGAGGAAGGAGAGGGGGATGGGTGGAGAGAGAGTGATTGGAGGGATCACTTCTATGCTTTATCTTACAAGGGTACAAGTGAATCTTTCTAAAATTAGAATATAAATGTCTTAACACAATAACGAAGAAAATGACATAAAGGCTTTGTTAACCAGTTTGATGAAAATATTTCAAATTGTATATGAAAACACCACACTGTACCCTATGGTTGCATTAATGTACACAGCTAACATTTAATAAAAAAATAATAAAAGAAATCCAAGGTTTTTTCATGCATATTTATTTTTATTATCCTCCCTACTATTCTTAAATTCTATATCCCTTAATAGTATAATATTGTAAAAATGTATATACATCTAAAATCCTCAGTCACATATACACGTTTGGGAAACGTCTAGCTCATTTCCTCGATTTCATATACAAATTCCAGCTAGAACTCAGCGGAAATGTCTTCACTTCTGATATTTTTAATCCAATTCATATGGAAAGTTTTCATAACATGTTTTAATTACATTTATTCAGATGTCTGATTTGATTCTTTTTTAATTGGAGAGACAGTGTTGAAAGGGATTATCATTTCTAACAGTGACAACTGAGCTGTCATTGACATTGTTCTGTTTGTGAGTGGAAAGCAACAGACTCCTGCCACTTAATGAACTCCTCTTGGCAGGCGGGAGACCTACATGTCACACACTTCAGTGATTTTCTCTTCTGCAGCTCCCACATGTCCAAGTTTTTCCTCCTTCCTTGCTCTTCTGGTATCTTCTCTGGTTCCACTTTCAATGGTGCCAGTTGCCAGTTGTACATACAGTCAGAGCATGGACTGCAGCAGTATGGATTACGAACCTTGCTAAATGTGAGGCTTCCTCCTTGAAAACCCTGGCTGACCAGAAACGATGGATTACGGCCAATGCAGTGAACCTCAGTGCCTTTGAGTAACCCATGAGGAAGCGTCAGCGGCATTTTACAAGCTCAGGATCGTATGAAGCTCTTCTTTCTCTTTTTTCCCCTCCAACATCCTGCTTTCCTCTCTTCCCAGGAGTGAGATGATTTCTGTGCTCTTGGCTGTAGGAGCCTGATCTTTAGCAAAAGACTCGCTTCCTGCTTAAGAGACCTGGAGAATCCCGAGAATAGCATGTGAGTTGTGTACATGCAGGAAATCAGAAAACTGGCCTCCAAGGGAGAACGCATATGTGAGGTGTGGCCATATCAGGCCTGATGGCTATGGTAAAGATTCTCCAGATTCCAAAGGGCTCTTGATGGTAGAGGCAGAGGTTGTGCTGCAGTTTTGCAAAAACAAAGGTGGAGACTTTCTATCTGACCTTCTCCACATCCTCACTAGTCAGGGCTAATGTCAGATAAGCAGCTTTTGTCTATTTCTTCCCATTTTATGATAATAGGGACTGAGGTTTACTCGGGAGGGCTCCTCCCAGAGCTCCTCAGTCCCCTGACACAGACTTTGTGTTAAGCCTCTTCATTCCTCATGCCAAGACCCTCTCTCCTGGTGACCCCCAACTCCCTTCATTGACCTTTCTCACCCCAATAGAGAGTCACCTACCAAAAGTCCTTCCACCATCCAGTTCCCCTATTCATTTCGCCCCTACCTTTCTTCTGCACATGGCTATTGCCTAAAGGAAGTCTTATTCCCCAATAGAATGTATAAGGCTGGCTAAAATATCCTTTTAAAATTTTTATAGGCTGCCATTTTTGTAGTAAGACTAAAAATCATTAGCATTCTCATCCATTAGAGGTGAATCTGCATGCTAGATAAGAAGGAGATAATTGAGATCAAACAGCTGTCCTTTGCTCACCTTTGCCCTGTTATGGACCCCATGGGGCACCGAAATAAGACAAAACAAAACAAACAAAAACAACTGGAGGCAGAAAACAACAAAGCAAGCACTTCCCTTAGAGACTGGCAATCCTTACTGCAAGGGAGTAGCAGCCTTGCTACCTTTTTTCCCCCCCTAGGACTTAGATGATTGTAACATCTACTTCTGAGGTATTGTGTGTAACAATAAAGCTGCTATCTCTGAAGTCAGTCTGTAGACTTTAAAGTGTATTAAGAATAAGTGATGCTCAGTGGCCTGTGCCTATAGTCTCAGATATGCAGAAGGCTGAGGCAGGAGCCTTTTAACTTTCAGGACATTTATATCCCCAAAGAAAATACACTACTGTCTCATGTATTTTAAATTTTTACATACATTCATATATATTTTAAATTTTTACATACATTCATATATATATCCTGTTAACCTACTTTTTTCCTCTTAAAAGTCTGTTTTTGGAAGCTATTTATGTTGCTACCTGAATATACACTTTATTTCCACAGCTCTGTAACATGATGTTGAAGAACAACCATGTAGCATGTCTCCCCTTATAAACACTTGAGTTTCTCCCTAAAAATGCTTGCAGAGAACCACCTTCACATTTACAGTCTCACTAAAAATACACAAGCTTACCAGTAGGTGTCATCAGAATTATTAAGTTTTTACTAATTACAGAGGCACGATATGAAAGTTTTAATTTATATTTCCCTGAATGTTGGCAATGTTGAGAATCTTTTCAAATTTTTATTGCCATTCTGTTTATCCTATGAATTATCTATCATGATCTTTGCCTATTTTTCTACTGAGTTGTTTTTGTAATTAATTGATAGAAGCTCTTTATATATTCTAGATACTAATCCTTTAATGGTTATGTGCATTACAAATTTTTCTAGTTCTTGTCTTCTTTTATATTTTTCATAGTATCTTACAGAAGTTATATAGTCAAATTTGTTAATCTTTTCATCAATAGATTGTACTAATGCATTAGATATGTGGGCCATTACAAAAGTTTTGAGTCACACAAAAATCAAGAAATGTAAAATCTCCATGACAGGAACAAATGAAGTCTTCCCCACAACACTGAAAATGGAAACTTGCACAGGTGAATCAGAAAGGTTGCTGTCAACTGTGTTTCTGGAAAGTGAAATAATGGACCAAAACACAGTCGGTGTCAAAACTTTCGTAGTGACCCATATATGAGAAATCATTGCCAGATATAAATAAAATATTATTTTTCCGTTTTATTCTAAATATCTTATTATTGTACTTTTTAAATGTAGTTTTTAGTCCATCTGGAATTCAATTTCTATAAATGTACAGATATAAAATTTTCTTGTATCAGTTACTAAATGTCACAAATATCATTTACTTAATAATCCTTCTTGCACCCACCTAAATTTTATTGGCCCACTCTCATCATATAAATTGATTGGGTTCTGAATTTCCTTTTGTTTCCTATGGTTTTCTCTATTTCTGTGTCAACTCTCATAGTTTCTATTCCCATGGATTTACAAAAGTTTTCACATTTGGTCAGTCACATCCACCATTATTATTCTTCTTCAAGACTATACCGACTGTGCTTGGTCTTTTATATTTCCATATTAGCATTAGTTTGTCGAAATTAATTCAAAAGACTGATGACTTCTTTATTGAACGTGCATTGAATTTGTAGATTTACTTGGATGAGTATGTATTATTATCAGTTTGAGTCTTCCATCTTGGTGCCCGTAGCACAGTGGTTATGGTGCCAGCCACATACACCTAGGCTGGTGGTTTGAACTCGGCCCAGACCAGCTAAACAACAGTGACAAGTGCAACAAAAAAATATCCAGGCATTGTGGTGGGCGCCTGTAGTCCCAGCTACTTGGGAGGCTGAGGCAAAAAAAAATTGCTTAAGCCCAAGAGTTTGAAGTTGCTGGGAGCTGTGACACCACAGCATACTACCAAGGGCAACATAACAAGACTCTGTCTCCAAAAAAAAATTTTTTTTTTAGTCTTCCCATCTTCAAATCACCATGTCATGATCATACCACCTCTTTCCAATCATTTGTCTTCTCTTTAAATTTTTTCTGCCAAGGTCTCGCTAATATTTTTAAGTTTTTTCCTAGATATCTTACAGTTTTTCTTCCCGCTACAAAGGACATATAAACATTGTATAGTAATTTTCTGAGAAATATGGCATCTCAAGTGATTAACAGCACAAGGTTGGGTATTGAAAGCAAAATACTTGTGTTTAAATCCTGGCTTTGCTTTTGGAGTTTATTATCTAAATCAAGTTATTTAATCTCTCAGTGCCTGTGGAAGACAGTTCATTCATCCGTCAAATCAAGTATTATAATAACACCTACTTCCTAGGATTCTTCTGGTGATCACATTAAATGGGGGGATTTAGAACAGTGTCTGGCACATGGCAAATGATTAATAGATGTTAACTGCTCGTATCAGTTAGGATGGACAAGGGGATGCTCTATTAACAAGCAACTCCAAAATTTCAGTGACTGAAAACCAAGTGTGTTTTTTGTCTGTGATGCAAGTCTGTCTATTATGTACCATGGAGGGTACTGCTCTGTTTTGTCCTAAACCCAGAACCCATACCGACGGAACAATTGTTTTCTGGAAGATTGCCACATCTTCTGTGAAGGAGCTAAGGAAATCTTACTCCCAAATATGACTACTTGACATAAAGAATATTTTGAATTAAATGCCATTCACCAACCCTCTATCTGCTTGGGGGATCAAAGGGAGCAACTGACTTCCTTTCCATCCCTCTGAATGCTAGCAAACCTGGCCCAAATCATTTAAAAAGCAATACCTGTCTCTCAGGCTAATTTAGAATCAATCTATCTCCCCACCTATCCACCCTCCCTAACCATCCCTTGTTGCACCCATACTCCACCTTCTTCCCTTCCCTTCAAAAAGGCATCTAGAAAGGTATCTGACCATTATGGAGACATTGGGTAATCATTCTTGTGGTTTCCCCCATGCTCATTTGAAAATAAACCTTTCTTTTATTGATCTGCTGTAATTGTGAGCTGATCATTTAGGGAACCAACCAAGGGAACTGACAGAGGATGCCATCATCCAAATGTAAGGATCATGGCAGCATTCACCTTTTCGCCATGTGGAAGATGATTACCACTCCTTGTTCTGAGGAACAAAGAAAAAATGCAGCAAATCTTGCCCTGGTTCTTAAAGCTTCTACCTGGATGGAGGTGACAGGAATTACTTCTACTCACATGTCACTGTTCACAACCAGTCACCTGATCAAACTTCAAGAGGACAGGAAAGTAAAATCCTCCCACGTACTAAGACAGAACCAAGAATACTTAAGGAACAGCATGATGTTACTACATGGTTGATATGGCTTATAAAAACTGACTGCTGTAAACTTTAATCTTAAATTTGATCAACTTGCTACACTATCTTATTAGTTCCAGTAGTTTGTCTAGAATTCACTCTTGGATTTCCTTGGTAAATATGCCATTATCGTTTATAAATAATGACAGTTTTGTGTCTTCCTTCCCAATCCTTATACCATTTATCTCATTTGTGCATTAGGGGTGTTACTGTGTTGTCTAGAACTTATAGTATAATGATGAAGAAATTGCTACTAGTAGTTAAAAGGTGCATATGGTCAGTCCTTTCCACCTTTGTGAACTTGATCAGTCTGATGAATCTCATTTTTATATTAGTTTACATTTCCTCAAGTACCAGTGAAGTTGAACCTTTTTTCCGTAACTGTTCTTGGTCATGCAACTTCTGTGATACATGGTCATTTTATACCCTTTACTTTTTTTCCTTGTACATTGTCTTCCCTTTTTTTTTTTTTTTTTACTGATTTATAAAAATGTTTATAGGTTCAGATACTAATCCTTTGTTGGTTAAATACATTGAGTACCTTCTTACAGCCTGTGGATTATGTAATTTTTAATTGGGTCTTTTGTCATAGAGAAGTTTTCAGTTTTAATGTAATTAAAATTTTCCTTTCCTTTACAGTTTGAGCTTTCGTCTTTTGTAAAGAAATCCTAGCTATGAAAAAAAAAAACATATAAATCAATTTTCGTATTTTCTTCAGTTTCTATTTTCACATGTAGTTCCTTAATCCACCTGGAATTGCTCTATGACCTCTGTGTGGTGGAATCCCTGGGGAGAAGGAAGGTAAGAATGAGAAAAAATAGCCATTCACTTCCTGCCAAGATATCTGGCCATTAAATGTATTTTTATGAAGAACATCAATTACCTCTTTCCAAACCCCTAATGTTCTACAAAGCATAGTTTAGGAAATTTTGGAACCAGTGAATTCTATCACAAATTTGAGGAGAAAGGAAAGAAACCAATAATTCAGTGCCCTGTAAGTGGAAAGCATTATGCTAGGTATGTTTCCATAATGCATTTCATCATCAAAATCAAAAGCCCTGATATTATTGATCCTATTGTATAGATTCCTAAGATCATGTAGCTAATGAACTGTGAAAACAGAATACCAGGCCAGATTTCTCTGACTTTATGATCCATTTCCTTCCATTTTCTTCCCGCCACAATATAATTTAGTATTTTTAAAGGCTGAAGAATAGATTAATACACGGTGAATTTAAGACAAAGTTCAACACTGAAAATGAGAGGTAATAAGTCTGGTAGAAGGTCATGATTACTTGCTTTTAAATACATAGGCAAAATACGTCTCTTTCAGTGTAACTTAAATTTTATGATTATTTTGAAGTTGAAAGCATGTGGTAGGACTCAAGTCACACAGACCTGAGCTTTAACCTGCTTATACTACGCAAGCTAGTTTCTTAGCCTCGGTAAAAGGGAGATAATAATTGCCTGGAACTGTTGGGAAGATTACATGCCTTACATGGGTAGGGCAGCCAGCACTCGTCTGGTATATAATAGGCACTAAAATGTTGGTTTCTTTAAACCTCAATTGTATACATATGGACCCATAAACCCTCCACAAGGTCCCTGGAGCCTAAAGAATACTGGAAGCCATTGTCATCCCCCTTAATTTTCTTTAATTTTCTTCTCCCTTTGTTTCTTCTCTCCTGCCTCTGCCTCAGGCAACACTTTGTTGGTAATACTGGCCCTGCTTTATAGACAGGTATCCTGTTATTAATTACGGGAGGCTCAGCCCAGTGGAGCTAAATTGCTTTCATAAGGCCAAGTCAGCGCCAGAATGAGTCACCAGCACACTGAGACACTCTTCCTCCTCCCCCAGGCTTTCTTCCACAGTGGACACAGCCGTGTTCGGGTTCTCAGAGGTTAGAGAGCTACTGAAGAGTGACTGAGACCGTGACCTGTAATATTGTGTGGCTGTCCTCCTCCAGCATCCCGGAAATGAACAAGCTGGCAACCGCAGGGAATTCGTTGGGTCGCCTTAGGACAAGGAACCATGTCGTATTGATTCTCTTTTTCCACTGATTAAACCTGTTTCTTTCCTTTTATTTCTCTCTGTTCTTTCTCTTTCCTTTGTTTCGGTTTTCCTTTATTGAATGTTCTCCCCTCCATCTGGTACATTCCTCCTCTTTGTTCTCCCCTGGGCCATCCACCATCTCCACTCCATTCTTATTCTCCAGTTCCTCTCCTCCTTCCTCCTGTCCTGTTCCAATTGATAATGTTATCAGCAACAATAATAAACAGTCGCCTGCTGATTGCACTGCAGGAACATAGAGTTCTTTGTATTAATGATCACAGGTGGCTTTCCTAAGTCCTGCCAGACTGGTGGCCGAATCGTAGGGCTGCAGTGAGGCAGGAGGGAGAGTGTGGGTTGTACGCAGTTACCCACCCACTGGAATCACGCCACTGCCAATCCATCTGACAATGAAACATCTAATACAGTTTAATAATGCATTGCAGCTCATTACGCTTGTGTTGCTAGTGCATTCCAAGCCAATCACAGTATCATTTTCAATGGAAAGTTCCTAAATTCCATCGATGGAGATAAAAAACTAAAGAAGACTGGCCTGATGTTTCGATTAAGACTGCCACATCATCTCTAGATTTTATGTCTGCCCAGCATTTGCTCTAAGAACGAACAGGTTGGTGGTTTTGAGAGCAATGTTGTAACACACACATGTGCTAAAAATTACACTGCAATACCTAGGGAAGCCTGCGTCTACCCAGACAAATTATCTAGTGGAGACACCCAAGATGGTTAATGCAAGAGTGTATGTTCTTACCTTTTCACATATAGCAATTTAAGAACAGACTCAGAGGCACAATTACCTCAAATTCTACCTAATTCTGCCTATAATTTTTGCTTTAGTCTTCCAATTTATATGTACTCGATATTTTTATTTAAGTATTCTATGGTTCTCAATATAGTTGCATATGTATTTTTGATATAAGTCGCTTTAAATCTGTTATGGAACAGTGTGAATTTTAAAAGAAACAAAAGAATGAAGCAATGCACTCTGTCTTTATTCAACCATCTATGCCATATGCCTTGATCTGTAATCTATTAGCTCATAGATTCTTTTCCATTTTACTACTTCATTTTTAATTGACCTCATGAGACTATTTGACTGAAACCCATTATTAGAAGATGTACAAGCTTCATTTTACCAGGGTTATAAAATCCTTCTTAGTCTAAATTCCTATGCATGAAGAATAGATTTGGAAAAATATCAACACAAAGTAGACTTATTGGCCACTATTCTAAACTACATACTTTGGCTAAAAAATACTTGTTTTAGCATGAAGTATCCAGGTGTGGGTCTCAAGCCAAGTTAAGCTTAAACACATGAATAGAGCAGGCACTTACTTTCAGCCAGACCTCTACCAGTTCAAGGCTTTATTAATAATCAAATTCATCACAACCCATTAGGGAGTTTCTATTGTCCACTGACGCTCTGATCTAGAAAATTCATTGGTATTCATGGACTAAAGCAGAGGACTGCTTACTTAAAGCCCTCATCTACATTCTTGAGGGTTAGAGAGTCCTTTCCGCACTGAGACCCCCAGCACCTAGCAATGTCTGAAGTAGCCTTGGGCTCTGAGGTCATGGAGGCTGATTACAATATCAGTTTTGACATTTACCACTTGTATACTGTGGGCAAACCCGCTTAAACTCCCTATGCACCAGATTTTTCATCAGTAAAGCAGGAAAAAGAAATAACTCCTGAAAAATTAAAACAATGCCTCACTTCCAGAAAACATTCAATAAATTGTAAATATGTAAATGGAACAACTGAGCTTCTAGATAAGTGCACAGTTCCTGAATTGTGTGTGTAAATCTTGGAAAGTCTCAGGTATGGATGCCCCATGGTCCTCATTAGTGACTACTGTTTACTCCACCTGGCATTATCAACTGGTGGATGACATCTTCCCAGAACAGTGTTGCTGAGCAACACGGAGTCAAGAGCTGTGTCTCTTAAACTCAAGCCTGCTCCAGCCATGGCAAGTGTCTAAACAGGAACAGCTTTTTATCATATTTGATAATCAATTGGGCTCTATCCGTGGACAATCCTTACACACACACAAC
Organism: Galagoides demidoff; assembly: GCA_963574575.1. Classification (NCBI taxonomy): domain Eukaryota; kingdom Metazoa; phylum Chordata; class Mammalia; order Primates; family Galagidae; genus Galagoides; species Galagoides demidoff. Next base: position 9,508 of record CAUYQV010006573.1, read on the forward strand.
AAGCAGAATGACCATGCGGTCAAAGGATGGATTTTATTATCAGTTTCAGATTGGAGTTCCCCATTCTCATACTTATTAGTCAAGTGTCCTTGGGCAAGTTAAACTCCCTAAGCGTGAATTTTCCCTTGTAAGATGGGGATAGTACCTACTTGGAGTGCTGGTAATCAGAATAATAAATGAGACAATGTATGTAAACCACTTAATCTGACAGATATAAAACATTCATTAAGTAGGAACTGCTATTATCATCATCATCTTTATCATCATCACCCCAAATCCTGTGAAATTTTTTATTAAGAGGGAGCCATAGCTTTGGTTACAAAATAATTTTATTTTACATTAAAGAAAAAGGTTTTAGCAGGTTTAATCCTTAACAGAATCTCTTTTCTTTTTCTTTAAATGTCATACTAATATGAGGGTCAAATGATTAGGTTACATTGTTTGAATTTCTAAGGTAAACTTCCAATTGCAGTTGAGCCCTACACTGGGGGGTATGCTGTATACCCTTACATTTTCCTTGTTGGTGAGTTTACTAACCCCCCACCCTCCTCCCCTTTCCCCTTTTCTTTTTCCCTCCCAACTTGAATATAATTGTGTTTTTCTCTTGTATGGGTGTGTAGTTGTTGATCTATTGTTCTAAACAGAATTTCTGATGTTGTAGTTAATATCTAGAGTGCCCTACAACCTAAAATATTGATAAATTCCCATTTGCTTATATTGTTGATAAAACCTCAAAATGCCAATTAGGTAAGAGGCTGCTGTGATTTTTCCAGATGACAGGGTCAACGTGACTGGTTGTTCAGGTGACATTAAAAATAATAGTTAGTATTATTATGTGCTTTAATGTCCCACAATTGCAGGAGAAACTTCCACCAAAATGTCACATCAAAATTTTTTTCTTTTCACTTATGAATTCGGTTTCTTTGTTCACCATCAAGCACAGTCTACAGATGTCAGCATTCATAACAATCCCTCCTTTCATGCAACTTGCGCTTTGAACAATTTCTTCTAGCACATTTGGTTGGAAGGTAATATAGGCATGTGTAATATGTCTGTGTGCTTGAGAGGGAAGGGAAGGGACTTACTGGGAGAGATTGAAGGACCTCAGTATATTCAACCCAACGGAAAGAGGAATAAAAGAGATTTTGTTCAAAGCCTACCTCTTATAAAAAATATGTTTGCCTGAGTGTGTTGCAGAAGACCTCAGTCCTTTAAGGGAATCTATCAGGCAGCCTGAGGACAAGTCAAAATAGCACAGCTGAACCTCATCCAGAGGGAGATATCTGAATATAGAAGAGGCTAAGCTAAGCTGAAGACACATTTGTAAAGGAAATGTAATGGAATCAAGTCTTCCTGGGTGTTATTGCGGTAGTAATTCCATTAGTCATTTGTACAGCTATCTATCTGATACTCCTTCGGTGGTGCATCTATTTTTTTAAGCCAACCTACACTTAGCTTCTTGTTTCGCTTTGCAAATTAATTTACCAAGTTTTCAACTTCTGTTTTGAACATTTCGTCTCAGAGTTTCGTCTTATCCGGAAGACTATTTAGATGCTTTGACAGCCAAGGATGCTTTACTTTTATCTAGCATCATAGTAGCCAGATAGGTCAGCATCTTATTTTCAATGTGTGATAACCTCATTCAGTAACCCTTTCCTTTAACATGCATTTCCTGAACGCCTACTAGTGTCTATGCCTGTCACTCTGCATGAAGCCAAGCAGAATGTGACCCCTGCCCTACTAGTCCAGCGCTGAAGCCTTTCCTGAGAGCCTTAATATTTTCAGAAATGCATAATGTCTTCTAGACAACTAGTTCAAACATTGTTCCCCTAGTGTGAGTTGGAGAAACTTTCAATCTCCATCATCCTGACCCAAACAGTCAGAGTGAATAAAGCACAGCGGACAAAGTGACAGAGTTTTAGAAGCTAAGTCTCCAAAATGAGGATGACAGAGAATTGTAGCACTGTCATAGATAATTCAGCTGCTAACGCCCTTTCTTGTTAAGTACCCATAAGATTGGTAAGTTCCGCAGAGTCTTGGAAGTTCTTGTTTTAAAAGTGGCCCAGTAAAATCACTCTCCCTCAGTGAACTGCAGGGAGCACACAGCTGCCTGGGAAGAAGCAGCAGTTTTGAGGGCTTTATACTTCTCAGGGAAGAAAAGAGTAGAAACGCTACAGTCTTTTGTGATCATCCTAGGGTCACTGAGATTTGTGATAAAACTACTTCACCTACAAGTAATGTTGGTTTTGATGAAAGATTAGAAGTCCATGAGTGATAGCGTGATGGCAAGCCACCCCACTCATTAATAATGCATGCAGCCTTCAGCTCCTAAAGCCATTTCTCCGGTAGCATAAAGATCTTTCTTGAGTCCATGTTCTCATTATCAGCATCTTCAAATATGACCTTAATGAACATCAACCACTTTATAGTGTGGACGTGATTGTAAAATGCCCTACGTACACTAGCAACTAACGGGAGAGGAATCTTTCATTTTTGAGGCTCACGTTGCAATCCCAGCATAGGTATCTCATAAAAGCCCAAAGAACATCAAGATTCTCCCAGTCTGTACAGCTCAGACTTGGAGAACTAGAAATAGCTTATAAAGTCTATTCCAAGGTAAGCATGAGCCTGACAAGACCACTATTCCAAAATATAAAATCTTTTATTCTAGAAGTAAAATTTTAAAATTCCTAGATAATATAAGTTTTATAAACACATTATTAATTTGTATTTTTTTCTGTCTTCCTCAGGTATTCTACTTAATCACTAAACATACGTTTTATTTTTTTTAAGAATGAAGTTTGTTCTTTTGGTTTTTGTTTGTTTGTTTGTTTTTTGAGACAAAGTCTCATTCTGTCACCTAGGCTAGAATGCCATGCATCAGCGTAGATCACAGTAACTTCAAACTCCTGGGTTTAAGCAATCCTCCTGATTCATTGTACCAAGTAGCTAGGACTACAGGCACCAGCCACATGATACCCAGAGATCTTTTCTATTTCTAGTAGAGATAGGATCTTATTCTTGCTCAGGTTGGTTTCAAACTCCTGACCTCAACGGATCCTCCTACCTCTGCCTCCCAGCATGCTGGGATTACAAGCATGAGTTACCATGCCTGGCCAAGAATTTCTTTTTATATTTTAAATAATAAGCTCAATAAAGGTAATGTTTGTGCATTTACCCCATTAACACTGAAGATTTTAACAACCTGTGGTGACTTAGTTAGAAAGGTCTCTCCAAAAGCATCTATCAAATTAGGCTCGGTGCCTGTGGCACAAGCAGCTAAGGCTCCAGCCACATACACCTAAGGTGGTGGGTTCGAATCCAGCCCGGGCCCGCCAAACAACAATGACAGCTGCAACCAAAAAATAGCCGGGCATTGTGGCAGATGCCTGTGGTCCCAGCTACTTGGGAGGCTAAGGGAGGAGACTCAACTGAGCCCAGGAGTTGGAGGTTGCTGTGAGCTGTGATGCCACAGCACTCTACCCAGGGGGATAGCTTGAGGCTCTGTCTCAAAAAAAAAAAAAAATTATCAAATTAGTTTCAAGACTAAGTAAGAAATCTTTACATTGTAGTTACCCTTCTAACTAGGATGGCAAAAGTTTTACCTTACAATTTGAGTCTTTACTGATTCAAAATCAATAATATCTTATACCTAAAACTATTCCTCACAGAGACATAAATTAGAAAAATAGGAGGGACGATGAATGATCTGACAATACTTGGGTGCTTATTTTTCCTTCTCTGGAAATGGAGTACACTGCATATATGTGACCAAAAAATAAATTTAGAGCACATTTATTAAATTAAGATCAATAGAAGCTCTGAAATGACAAAAATCTGTGTTGGTTAGAGGGAGAGAGCGGATAAGAAAGTACATCCATATTGAGTAATTTTGATACCTAAGGAACTTGGAAATATAGAGTTAATGAGACAGAGTCCCTCACCTCAATTTTTATCATCGAATACAGGCAATAAAAAAATAAGCAAACTAATAAATTTCAGAAATATGTATATCCTGGTGTGAAGCTCTAGGATTCCCAAGATAATAAGAATTTAAAAACAAAGATGGATAAACACAAGAGATGAGACCAACACAAGCATGAGGGGAAAGGCAGATGACAGTTCAGGACCCCAGAGACTCAGCTTTTAGAATTATTAAATACAACATATAAAATAACATGTACAAAATGTTTCCTTTTTATCATATGTGATCAAAAATGATCAAGAAGGAAGTGAGTCAGAAACAGCGATGAAGAGTTAAGGAAGAATAAACATTTGGAAATAAAACATAAATGGTGGAAAACAGAGTCTCAACACATGAGTGTAACAGAGAGTAAGTGAACTAGAAGCTGCATCTGTGGGTGGTACAGAGGGCAGCACAGAGAGAAAACAACAGGATTATATGATAGAACAGAGAAAATGAGAGATTTCTAGTATGTGTCCACTGAGTGCTCAGAGAGAAAGTATATTTAAAAATGCAGAAGGAATGGGCTTGAAGAGACAATCACTGCACATTTTTCTGAATTGATAAAAGACATGTAGATACAGAAACAGGAAGTTCCACCTACACCAAGCAGGATAATAAGTGGGGTCCACATGTGGTCATATTTTATAAGGCTGCAGAATGCCACAGTCAAGAGGGGAAACTTTGAAGGAAATTGGGAGAAAAGAAAGATCACTTTGTAGGAATTATTATGACACAGATTATCACTATCATTAACCAAACAACCGCTTGATGGCTGCAGAAAATCTGAGCACCTGCAAAATCCTGGGAGAATGTAACTGTCAGTCTAGAATTGGAAATCCAGCAAAATTGCCACTTCCAAATGAGGATAAAAATATTTACAGATGAACAGAAATTGAGGGAGTTTACCACCTAGAGACTCAACTAACTTTTACTTTGTGAGCCAGAAAAATGGTCCGACACATAAATTACACAGATTATTGTGGCAATGGTTGTACAGCTCTGCAAACATATTAAAAACCCTTGAATTGTGCCTTTAAATGAATAAATTATGTAGCACATGAATGTCAACTCAATAAGACTTTTCAAAAAAATATATAAGGAATAAATTTCTTCCTTTGCAATATAGACTGTGAGACGTAAAACCTTGACAAAATGATTGTCAGGGCTTTTCTTTTATGCTCTTAAACTTCTTGAACAGGTTATTCTGGCCAAAGTTACAGTAATAGGTATCTCAACCTGATAGTGAAAATATTCCTAGAGCTGTCTACAAATCAAGAATTGTTTTAGTGAAAGCTTATGAAATTCTTATCATAACAAGTGTATCATGGTAACCACTTTAAAAATACAGACTAAAAAAATTCCTTAACCCATACCAAAAAAAAATTCTTACCAAAAACTGCACAACAAGTTGAGAGACGTCTTGCTTTCATCCTTATTTTCCTAACTGTTCTCTCCTTCTCACTTTGATAATTAATGTTTGCTGTATATTTCCACTGTTTGTTTGACATCTCAAAAAGCCAGGTATCTACTCCACATATGTAAATATGGAGTGTGTATACACATATGCGCATATAGAGATAAATATGTAAAAGTAAATTCAATAAGGGAGAACAGGAGACCTAAGGGTATCTGTAAAAGAAAGCTTATTGTCCTGAACATTTGTATCTAGATAGAGTAGCATGGAAGTGAGAACATAAGAGGAGGAGGAAGTAAAACACTGTAAGGTCAGTTGAGCAGAGACCTCATTTAAATGTGGAATTTGCTGGAATGGGAGTAATAGGAAAGTCAGGTGCATGGAGAAGATGGTCAGACAGCGAGTTGTGTGAACTGAGATCTCAGAGGTGGTGCAGTTACTGGAAGGGACGAACCTTACAAGGATCATGAGAGTGGGTAACTAGGATGGAGAGGAAGAAAAGTTCATTAGAGCTTAAGAGTTCAAGAAATTGAGAAGCCATTTTGCTGGGCGATTTATCAATGATCTATGTAGAGGATGAAATGGCCAAGAGTAATGACGGGAGTTATGGTGAAGAGAGGGTCTGAACCCTGTGCTGAAGCCATCGGTGAATAAGGGTGACTGGCCAGGAGTAGCCAAGGAGAGTATGAGATGGCAAAGGTGGCCTTCAGAGCAGCTGGCAATTGGGAAGGAGGAAGTAAAATAAACAGGAAGAAGTTGCACCTGAGGCACACAAGGTGTTTGCAATTTGCATTCGGCCTCCATTCAAAGGTCTCCACCAAAAAGCAGTGTCCCTAAGGGATGGCCACTTTTCTGTTAGGCAAGAAGGAGAAATAACCCTTCAGAAAGGGAGTGAAAATGGCAAACCAAAAGTGTCAAAAGACATAGTTTAAGCGTTTGGGCAGACAGGGAAAGATGGAAGATGAGAGGTTATGATTCTTGATGGGTTGACAGATCTGTGCTTCTGACGCTGAGGAAGGTAAACATAGGAAGAGAGCTGTGACAGAAAATCGATTTCAACTAACCCTCAAAAAAGCAAATAATCTAAAACAAAAAGATTCTTGTTTTACATCAAGAATCTAAATGGATTCCTTATGCGGGGGTCAGAGTGGAAGCCGGTGTGAGTGGGTCCAACAGAAGGAAACATGGCTGCCAAAGTGTTCAGTCCATCAGCAAGTTGGGCCTGGCCTTAGCCGTTGCAGGAGGCTTGGTGAACTCTGCTTTATATAATGTGGATGCTGGACACAGAGCTGTCAGCTTTGACCAATTCTGCAGAGTGCAGGACATTTGTGGTAGGGGAAGGGACTTACTTTCTCACCCCATGGGTACAGAAACTAATTATCTTTGACTGCTGCTCTGGACCACGTAACATGCCAGTCATCACTGGTAGCAAAGATTTACAGAATGTCAACATCATGCTGCGAATCCTCTTCTGGCCTGTGGCCAGCCAGCTTCCTCAAACCTTCACCAGCATTGGAAAGGACTATGATGAGTGTGTGCTCATCTATTACTACAGAGAGCCTCAAGTCGCTGGTGGCTTGCTTTGATGCTGGAGAGCTAATCACCCAGAGAGAGCTCGTCTCCAGGCAGGTGAGCGATGACCTTACGGAGCGAGCAGCAACCTTTGGGCTCATCCTGGATGATGTTTCCTTGACGCATCTGACCTTTGGGAAGGAGTTCACAGAAGCGGTGGAAGCCAAACAGGCGGCTCAACAGGAAGCAGAGAGGGCCAGATTTGTGGTGGAAAAGGCTGAGCAGCAGAAAAAGGCAGCCATCATCTCTGCCCAGGGCGACTCCAAGGCAGCAGAGCTGATTGCCAACTCACTGGCCACAGCGGGTGATGGCCTGATCGAGCTCCGCAAGCTGGAGGCTGCAGAGGACATTGCATTCCAGCTGTCGCGCTCTAAGAACATCACCTACCTGCCAGCGCGGCAGTCTGTCTCCTCCAGCTGCCCCAGTGAGGGCCTGCCCTGCCCGTACTGCTCAGGCCAACTGGGCCACAGCCCTGATGATGATTAACACCACCTCCCTTCTGCCCCCACCCAGAAATCACTGGGAAATCTCATGATTGGCTTAAAGTGAAGGAAATTAAAGTAAAATCACTTCAGATCTCTAATTATCAAATGAAGCTCTTTCATTCTTCTCACACCCATCTACTTTTTAAACCACCTCCCTACCAAAAATTGCCAAGTACCTACACACACCAGCCGTGGGTCCCAGTTCCAGGCCTGCTGGAGCTCCATTTTAGGCACTGACTGGCAGTTAGCAGAACAGAGGCAGGGCAGGGCATGTGTGGACCAGGGGCACAGTTGTCAGCCTGGGCAAATGTGCAGTCTCTCCGTGCTATCTGCTGAAGGTTTGAGGATGTGGCACACGCAGGTCCACTGAGAATTCAGCCTCAGTTTTTCCAGTGGTTCCCACACTGACGCAGCTGAAGAGAGGTGCTGGGGAACGTCAGAGAGGAAGTGATCTGTTTCTTTCCATAAGGCTGATTTCTCTTTAACTGTGCGACCAGCGGAAGCAGGTGTGTTCAAACAGGGCATGGATCGAAGAATCTGCCCCTATTGAGGTGGGTGGGCTTGATTGAGCTGCCCCCCAGTGTCCCCAAACTGGGATGGACTTGGATAGGAGGCCTGGACTGAGATGTGAGTCTGTTGAAGACTTCCTCTCCACGCCCACATTGGTCCTTCTCAAATACCCAATGGAATTCCAGCTTGAAGGATTGCATCCTGCCGGGCCAAACACGCCTGCCAAAGACGTGCCCATCCTGAGTTCCTGGTTCCCTCGTTCAGAAACTGCCCTTCTGGAGGGCTCTGTGTCTGTGCTTTAAAGGAAATCACCACGGGAAGAAAACAAATGTATGTAAACTCCTGTCAATAAATGACACGCAGATCTTCAAAAAAAAAAAAAAAGAATGTAATTGTGTTGATTCAATGACTTTAAAGGGGATTTTTATCTTTTACTTTCTGATGACAGAAATAGGCATGTGACTTTATAAACTCACAGATTAAAAGCACCCACAACCGTTTATTCACTTTAATTGCCACTTTGCAGGACTTGATAAGCATCTCTTTTTTCCATCCTTTTTTTTTTTTTTTTTGGTAAGCTTCTTTTTGAATACTCAAATTGCTCTGGAGGCATCAGAAAGGCATTTTGCTAAAGGGTGGAATTAATCAGGTTTCATGGTCAAAAGAACTCCTCAATATTTATTCTTTTTTCATCTCAGTATTTATTCTAGGCTATCTTTGAAGGGTAATACTCATAAATCCCATCTGGATAGTAGTCATAGTATTCATAGCACCATTAGGGGCCTTGAATTCATGGCTCTATTTATTCAGGTGAAAGTGGGTGGGATCCTAACAGCAAGGTGGTCTGTGGGTAAAACCATTGGCTACTATTGGTCCAAGTCTGACAACCACTATAAGCTGTTATATGTTTATATTAATGCTTCTCTTCTTTGAGACATTTTAAGAAGTACTTTAGTCAGTATTATGAGATAGACTACATGTACTCATTACTCAATTTCTGAGGCTGCTGAGTGTTTCCTGGTAAGTTTTAGCCACTATATTGCAGGTGCATAGTAAATGACAACATGGTATGTACAGAGGTTAAAAGGAGTCATTCCTCTCACTGTCCTTCTCATTGGAAGGCCTAAAATAGTTTAAGCTATTATATTCTTTAATTTTTAACCCATGACATTTTCCCTCCCAGGAATCCTTACATGGATTTGCTGTAATAACTATATTATGCATATAATAGATAGCATCTATATTATGATTCAACATTTTTAAAAAGCAACTGTTGCCCCCTGGCAACAGGCAAAGAGACACTTCATTGGTGGTGTTGCTGTTACACCAGTCAGGAGCAGAGCAGATGGACAGTCATTTGTTCATTCTAGCTTGTTGCCTGGGGTGGTAGCTAGAGCTATTTCATGCGTGAGGCACCCTAAGAAAAAAAGGCAACTGTTCGTTTTTTATAATGGACAATCACTTAAAGTAATTTTGTTTGAAGAAATAAAAATTCATCACTCAGTTTTTAACAAGAGGGTTTGATATTACTATATTACTTTAAAAATAAAAACCATTAAGAAATATACTTATAGGAATATAATAACATTATAGGAAGTTTGGAAAATTAAAATAGTTTTCCACAATTCCATTTAATCATTATGATCATTTGTACATATATCCTGTCAATCACTTCCTGTATACATGCTGATTCTTCTTATAATTGAAACTAATACCACTGTTAAGATTTTTGAGAATGAGGACCCCTCCGTAGGTATCCATGGTTTAGCACAGAGCTCAGTACAGATAAGTGCTTGAAAAATTATTGCCAAAAGAATGAATTAATGAGTGGCTTTGCTGAGGACCTAAAATCTAATTAAGAATAATCGATATTGGATTGATTATTTTGTTAGTTCACAGGGAAAGGCCAAAGTCCCAATAGTCAACAAACATCATCCATTCTGTGACTTCTTTTGGGCAGACTTCTTGTGGCAGATAGAAGGGAAGGCTGACATGGTTACTCTTCTGCTTTGCTCAAAACAATAGCACTAATTCCTTTCATTTTCCGTTCTGTGTCTGCAAATTACCTGGACACGGAATGGCCTTACATCTCTGAAACACAGACTGAAAGCTAATAAATGTGTTGCTGATTCTAAAATAAAATTGCAACTCAGGTTTGGAATTTGATGTAAAAGACTGAGAGGAACAGGTTTGTTGCTCATTTAGATTACAAATGTCACCAAAAATAGAAACCAAAAGGTTAGGTAATTTCTAAATTAAACACTCTTTCTTAGAATAATTACCATGTTACAGCATCTGTGTACTTTGGTAGAATTTGAATAACACTTTATTGCTCAGAATAATGTTCTATTCTTGTCACTAAATAATACTTGACGTACATGCTCTTGTACTCCCTAACTGCAGGAAAGGCGTTGCCGGGAATGACTGGCACACCCTTGGCAATGAGGCTTAGTTTTGCTGGAACTTTTCAGGTGCTAAAAAAAATCCCTTTCTCTATTCCCCATTCATTCACAAGCATGAGACCTGAGCTTTATTATTTTTTCTAAATCTAAATTGACTGAGTCAGGCTTCTGGTAGTCACCATGAAGAGCAGACCACAGTAGCATGGAGAATATTATTTGAATCTTCTTTCCATAGGAAACTAGCTATGAAAAGAGTAGGCCCATTAATCATAATTTGAAAGGTAAGTTACAAACGCTTTGATGGAGCCTTTACAAGCTATCATTGCAGTAAGCAGAACTGGAGCAAATGCACCTGGTCATTTTGGACATTTTCATTTTGATAGCCTAGCCAGTAGAGAAGGTTCCCAGGCTTAAATGATAGCTTTTCGACGTTTCATGTTTCTGAGTCTGAATTTGAGGGATGCTAATCTGTCTCATTTTATACTGTAACACCTATAGAATTACACAGAATTTTGTCTAAAGTGACATGAATTGGTTGTTATGCTCTAGCAGACAGTTCCTCATTAGGACACAGCATCACCTACATTCAAAGGCCATACATGACATACGTAAACAATGGCTGTGTTTTGTAAATTTTTCTGTTACTTTAATGTTGCTTTTAATTTAAATTTCAATTATGGGGGTATAAGACATGAATTGTATTTTAAAACTCTCCTTTATATTTCTTAATAATGGCTACTTTTTTTCCTTCTGAATTAAAAAGATACTCTTTTGGGTGGCACCTGTGACTCAAGGAGTAGGGTGCTGGCCCTATATACCAGAGGTAGTGGGTTCAAACCCAGCCCCGGCAAAAAAAAAAAAAAAACCCTGCAAAAAGATACTCTTTGAACTGTGTTCATCATGCCATACAATGTATTGTATATCTTAAAATGGCTAAAGGAATAGATTTTTAACATCCTCACCACAAAAAATGATGGGATTGCAAACTAATGAATATGTGAATTAGCCTGATTTAATCTTTCTTCAATGTATATATAGACCAAACATCACTTTGCACTCCATGAAGATATGCAATGATTAGTCAATTAAAAATAAATTAATAGTGCTGGGCAAACTGGCTGGCAACCTGTAGAAGACTGAAACTGGACCCACACCTTTCACCATTAACTAAGTTAGACTCTCACTGGATTAAAGACTTAAACTTAAGACATGAAACCATAAAAATACTAGAAGAAAGTGGAGGAGAAACACTTGAAGAAATCGGCCTGGGTGAACATTTCATGAGGAGGACACCCCAGGCAATTGAAGCAACATCAAAAATACACTATTGGAACCTGATCAAACTAAAGAGTTTCTGTACAGCCAAAAACACAGTAAGTAAGGCAAGCAGACAGCCATCAGAATGGGAGAAGATATCGCAGGCTATGCCTCTGACAAAGGTTTAATAACCAGAATCCATAGAGAACTTAAACGTATTAGCAAGAAGAAAACAAGTGATCCCATCTCAGGGTGGGCAAGGGACTTGAAGAGAAATTTCTCTGAAGAAGATCGGTGCACGGCCTACAGATA
>CAUYQV010006575.1:0-10525 GCA_963574575.1 Galagoides demidoff
GTCATTATAGTAGTCAGTGCACATCCTCTCACCAGCATCTTCACTTCCCTCTGACTTTCCTCCCTCTGACTTCCCTCCATTTCTCTGTGTCTCCACCTTCTCAGTCAAAATTTAGCCTTGAAAACAGTCACTAAGAGTGACTGGTCTCCAATGCCCTACTTCTGGTTCCCCCTTTCCATATTCATGCGCTTTTGATGAAGTTCTTCATAAAGAACTTTATGAAGTTCTTTATTTTATCTTCAAACATCTAAAGGATTTTCCCATGCATTCACACAGAGGACCATAGCTCATGCTCACACTGTGGTCAGGACATATGGTGCTGCTGATGACCCAGTGATGAGAGGACCCTAGGGAAGGGACAGAAAGAACTAGGTCTTTACAGTTCAGTTCCAGAGATGTGTCCAACTGTCTGACGTCTCAACCTCATTGGTAAGAAAAGAAGGCATGAAATCAACCTGTATTAATGTGCTGAAATGCCAAGGCCTGGAGGGGCTGCTGAGAGATGGAGGAAGCTGTCAGGTGATGCTCAGGACCAGTAAAAGTGAGGAGACTATAAAAACAACCTGACATGTTAGTGGTATCCTTGAGAAAGAGAAACTGACATAAACACTGGATATTGTTTCCACCTGAGAAACATTACCTCCTATCACCTTCCTCTGCCCACCTCTGTGCAACCCCCAAAGGCCTGAACCTGAATCCATTTTAATTAGGAAGCCTTTTTAAACATGTTTAACTGCCTACGGTCCATGATTCCATACCTTCTTCCTTTTTTTTTTTTTTTTTTTTTTTTGAGACAGAGTCTCACTTTGTCACCCTTGGTAGAGGGCCATGGTGTCTTAGCTCACAGAAGCCTCCAATTCTTGGGCTCAAGCAATTCTCCTGCCTCAGCCTCCCAAGTAGCTGGGACTACAGGTGCCCACCCCAACACCTGGCTATTTTTAGAGATGGGGTCTCACTCTTGCTCAGGCTGGTCTCCAACCCATGAGCTCAGGCAATTCACCCACTTTGGCCTCCCAGAGTGCTCGGATCCCTACATTCTTGTAATTTTCCTTTCAACTCATACACTTAACTTTAATTTTAGCTATTTCCACAGTTGGGTATCCTCTGTTAGATGATAACTGGGGCTAATGAAATAAAGAAAAATCTTGAAGCATTTTAGTTCTAAGACAAATGTCTACCATTCATAGCAAATTCTTTCTGGTATATAAAGCTATTTTTAAATTTTTTTAATTGTTGGGGATTCATTGAGGGTACCAAGAACCAGATTACCCTGATTGCATTTGTTAGGTAAAGTCCCTCCTACAATTGTGTCTTGCCCACAAAAGGTGTGTCACACACTGAGACCCCACCCCCTCCTTCCTTCTATCTTTCTGTTCTTCCTTCTCCTACCCCCCTCCCTCCTTCCCATTCTCTGTTCTTCCTTTTCCACATCCCCTCCCTCCTCTCATTCTCTCTGCTCTCCCCTTCCCCCACCCCTCACTGTGTACTAGGTCATTAATTGTTCTCATATAAAAATTGAGTACATAGGATTCATGCTTCTCCAGTCTCATGATGCTTTACTAAAAATAATGTGTTCTACTTTCGTCCAGGTTAATACAAATGAGTCACATCTCCATCTTTTTTAATGGCTGAATAGTATTTCATGGCATACATATACCACAGCTTGTTAATCCATTTCTGGGTTGTGGGCATTTGCAGCAGCTTAATTAGCTCCTTGGTACAATCTGTTCTAACCAACAGCCATTCATTAAAGTATGGAATCAGGTTTTGGGGACCTAATTTTCCTACCTTGTGGCCCAAAGACTATCAAGTACCTGTAGTACTCAGAGAATTATTCCCAACACCAGGACAAATTTCTCTCTCAATGGTTTTTTCACTCCAATAATTGATCTTTTCTTTTATGCCCTGGAGATCAAAGACATAAAATTGGGATAATGATCCTAACAAATAACAGGAAGAGAAAAAGAAAGCTGGAGAGACAGAGACAATACAAGAAAAGTAACATATCACCAAAGGAAGTGAACAAATAAATTTAATGGATATTTATATCAACCATTGAAACATTAAACCACACTGGTAGGAGTTAAGAAAGGACTAGCTATTTTATAACTATTGAAAACACCATGGCAGAGTTTAAATCTTAAATAAACCAAATATCCCTTCCCCTCACAGAAACACACAAATATACCTATTATACATACACACAAACACCTCCCTGCACACACATAGCAAGGTTCAATTTGCCTCTGACAAATACAGCCATCTGTCCGTGGGTTGTACATCCACAGATTCATCTAATCATGGATCAAAAATATTTGCAAAAACAATAAAAGTAACAACACAATAAAATGATACAAATAAAAGTATAACATGGTGTAACAACTATTTACACAACATTCACATTGTATTATATATAATAGCTAGAGACGATTTAAAGGATTTAGATGGATTTCTGTAGGTCATATACAAACATGATACCAGTTTATAAAAGAAACTTAAGCATTTTCAGATATTGTTATCCATGGGGGGCCCTGGAACTATCCCTCAGGTATATTGATGGACAACTATTTTTCTAACATTCCATTACAGAAACTTGTGCTTTCATAAGACTTTGTAATATTCTACTTAGTGTTGTGGTTTATAATAATATTGTTCAAAATACTCCTTCTTTTCCCTTCAGAGTTCAAAACTGTGGGATACTTATGCTACCCCATCATTATTACTGCTAAGCTTGGTCTTGGCTACTCAGTATAAGGGAATGAGAGCACCATTTGAGTTTCCAAGTAAGAGCCAGTATGTGGTTCATGATCAAGTATGTTATCCCTTTGCCACGAGCTTGGCAAAATTCCAGGGAATAGCTGCCTCTTTTAGTCTGGGTTCTTCTTCTTCTTCTTCTTTTTTTTTTGCAGCTCTGGCATATGGGGCCAGTGCCCTACTCCTTTGAGCCACAAGTGCCACCCATTAGTCTGGGTTCTTAAATGAAAAGAAAACCAAGGATAACCATCACTGAACCATGAGTCAATATGAGCTTGTTCTTGTAAACTATTCCAATACTAAGGTCTTCTGTTAATGAAATTTAATCCAAGCTGACTAGTATAGTGAACATAAAATCATCCCCCAAATATCTTTTTCAGGGAATTACTGCTATTATGTCTCTGTGTCCATTTTACATTCACAAATTCCTTTCCAAAAGTTATGCAGTCTCTCTCTCTGTATATATATATATATATATATATATATGTGTGTGTGTGTGTGTATGTATATACATATATAAGATATATAATATAATGCTTAATAGTCAAGACCAAGTATAGAAATGACAACTATATATGCATATATATGTGTATATATATATATATATATATATATATGTATGAGAGAGATATAATTAAATGGCTACCCAATCCTATCTGCTTAAGAATTTAGAAAAAAATATTCCTGATTTAAGAATTCTTAGAAATTCTAGAAGTAATAAATTTTAAATATACATTATAAAAAAGTTTTTGTTTTTTTTTTGGGGGGGACAGCACTGTGGGTCAGTGGGTAGGGTGCCAGCCCCATATACCGAGGGTGGCAGGTTCAAACCTAGCCCTGGCCAAACTGCAACAAAAAAATAGCTGGGCATTGCGGCAGGTACCTGTAGTCTCAGCTACTCGGGAGGCTGAGGCAAAAGAATCACCTAAGCCCAGGAGTTGGAGGTTGTTTCTGTGAGCTGTGATGCCACGGCACTCTACCAAGGGTAATAAAGTGAGATTTTGTCTCTAAAAAAAAAAAAAAGGTTTTTTAAAAAATGCTCTTACATTGAAGAGACTATGGTTATAAATGGGATTTGATCAGGTTCTACTTTTTATAAGTTCTTTAATGAGATTTTGCCTCAGCAAGTGAATAAAATGAACATGGGAAAAAATGCTCTATGATGAGTCTTGGGAGTTTATTAGGATTTGACTCAACATTAGTGCCTGTGGGGTATCAGAAAGATGGTGAAAGAGGTGCTTCCTCATTTAGTTTCCAGTACAGAAAGGCTAAATAGCAACCATCCATACATTTTTGTGAAATTCCCCAAATCCAGGGGCAGGGCTCAAGTATTATTTTGGACCAGGAAAACTGAGGTAAGTTACCTTAGGAAGGTGAAAGAAATGATTTTACTTTTACCATCTTCCCCCTTCCCAGGCTTGCACATTGCTGCACTGAAAGGGTTTCTCTGAGACTGTGGCTTTTCTAGTGGAGAAAATAGTCCACTATTAGACTAGTGGACTATTTAGTAGAGGGGGACATCCATTCTTTCCTACATGGGGGGGTGGATCTTAGCAGGCTCCTTTCTCTTCCGCCTTACTGGGAACACTGGAGGACCAGAAGGTCTAGATCATCTGTGGACAATTGGAAACTGAGAAGGTGGGTGGTGCTCATGTTGACCAGCACAGAGATCTTACTGCTGCTGTATTTTCTCCAGCAGTGGAGCCTGAATGGAGCACATGGCCAATAGCTCTGCCATGGGTAGGGAGCGCAGCTGGTAGTTCTGCTCAGCTTGTGTTGCTGGCCAGCAGTCCAGCTAAATTCACATTCTGCTTAACAGGATCATAGTCCCTGACAAAAAGAAGCCCAAACAGAAACTCCACCTAATGTTAGAGCCTGACCTGCAGCTCCACTTGGGCAGACAGCCAAGCAGTGGAAAAGACCAAACTGTGAAGCTAGTTTCTGGTCTCATCCATCAATGGACACCAAAGCAACCCCATACAGCCTAAAAGATAAGACTACAGCTCTACCTGAGCCAAGTCAGTGTAGCACCCAATGTGGAATCAAGGAAGGAAATTATAAAGGTTAGAGCAGAATTAGAGAAATAGAGACAATAGAGATGATAGATAAGATCAATGAAACTAAGAACTGGTTCTGTGAAAAGATAAGAAAACTTGGCAAATTTTAGCTAGACTGACCAAGAAAAATAATAGAGATGAATCAATAAAATTACAAATGAAAGAAGAGAAATAAGAACTGATACCACTGAAATACAAAGGGTTTTAAGAGATTGCTCTGAACAATCATATGCCAAAAAATTAAATAAATTAGAAGAAATAGATAAATTCTTAGACATATATATCCCAAGATTTAAAAAAATTAGAATAAACTTATAAGTAGTAAAGATATTGACTCATCAATAATAATAATTTTTAACAAACTTCCCAACATAAAAAAAGGCCAGAACCTAATGGCTTCATTGGTAAATTCTACCAAATGTATCAATAGATTAATATTACTCTCAAACTCTTCCACAAAATTAAGGAAGAAAGCACATTTCAAACAATTTTATGATGTCAACAGTACCCTGATACCAAAGTCAGACAAGGTCACTACAAGAAAAAAAAAATATATATTTTTTTGAGATGGAGCCTCAAGCTATTCCCCTGGGTAGAGTGCCATGGCATCACAGCTCATAGCAACCTCCAACTCCTGGGCTCAAGTGAGTCTCCTGCCTCCGCCTCCCAAGTAGCTGGGACCACAGGTGCCCGCCACAACACCTGGCCATTTTTTTGGTTGCAGCCATCATTGTTGTTTGGCGGGCCCGGGCTGGGGATTCGAACCCGCCACCTTAGGTGTATGTGGCTGGTGCCTTAGCCGATTGAGCCACAGGCGCTCAGCCATAAGAAAAAAAATATTACAGGCCAATACCATTGATAATCACAGATTATAAAGACTCTTAAAAAAAACCCACTAGCAAACTGAATTTAACAGTATCTTAAAAAGACCACACATTATAACAAAGTAAGATTTATTCCCAGAATATAATGCAAATCAGTAAGTGTGATACACCCCATTAGCAGAATGAAAGATAAACATTATATAATTAACTAAATGTGTATAGAAAAATTATTTGAGAAAAATTAACAGCCTTTAATGGCAAAAAATTCTTAATAAATTGGGTATAAAATGAATGTGTTAAAACATTCAAATGCTATTCATGCTATTTTATAATGGTTTGTCCATGTCTTCTTTGAATATACTGTAATTATATTTTTAGCACTCCTATGCAAATTTTTACTTGAAAATATCTTCCAACTTATCTTTAGGTTTTTTTTAAATTTAATTTTTATTAAATCATAACTGTATACATTTATGGGGTACAATGTGATGATTTGATATACAATGTGGAATCCTTAAATCAAACTGATTAACATAAATATCACCTCACTTAATTTTTGTGGTAAGACATTTATAATATACTCTTAGTTGTTTTGAAATGTACCCTTGCATTGTGCACATTAGGTGAGATCCCACCAAATACCCTCCCGCCACTCATCCTTCCCCCTCCCCTCCCATCTCCCTTCTCTCCCCTTCCTCTTTTTTTTTTTTTCCAAGATAGAGTCTCACTATATCACCCTCAGTAGAGTGTGGTGGCATCACAGCTCACAGCAACCTCTAACTCTTGGGCTTAAGTGATTCTCTTTCCTCAGCCTTCCAAGTAGCTGGGACTACCACAATGCCTGGATATTTTTGATTGTACTTGTCATTGTTGCTTGGCAGGCCCAGGCTGGATTCTAACCTGCCAGATCTAGTGTTTGTGGCTGGTGCCCTATAAGCTGAGCTACAAGCCTCTCCCCTTCCTCTTTATAGACTTTATTTTAGTTTTATCATTTGTATGAAAATGTAAACAATTATATAGTGTTGAATATATTGGATACTTCCCCCCCCCCATTCTTGATCTTACTTTACGAAGAAGAATATGTTCCAATTCCACCCAGGTAAGCAGAAAAGAGGTAAAGTCTTCATCTTTTTATGGCTGCATAGTATTCCATGGTATACATAAACCACAATTTTTTTTTTTTTTGGTTATGAATAAACTTTATTTCACTATAAGTATGTTGCATACAATTACATCAATTGGTTTTATACACACTCTAGAAGTGATCAAGACAAAGTTTAGCATAGAAAAGCTATAAGAAATAGGTTCCTAACTACAGAAGTTACAAAATTCAAAAAAAAGAGTATGAAAAAAACTAAACTTGAGAACCCTCCCTTAATCAGAGAAATACTTTCTGTAAAAACATATGTAATTTTTACAGACAAATACATTCACAAGTTGTCTTAAAAACTGAGGGTATTCCATATCTGTAATTATTAGGACTTAAATCAAGTATTCATGGCCATTACTTGGCTAGTTAAGAATCATTCAAACAAAGCTAAATCAAGTATTCATGGTAATTATTAGGCCAATAAACTAAGAATTATTCAAACAATTATAAAATCAAGTATTCATGGTCATTACTAGGATAATAAACTAAGAATCACTCAAACAAAGCTAAGGTGCAACAGATATCAAAATCCTGAACATTTGAACTTTCTACTCTTCAAGAATACAAGAATTTTTGGGCATATTCAATGAATTCATATGACTAATCCAACTACTGGCCATACTCCTGGTCTCAAGGAGGAAATGCCTTTTCAGCCTACTGTCTTCACCAAATCTAGAAGTTCTCTTCCATGGTCTTTCTTGCTTGTTGTTGAACTGAACTTTGCTTCTTTCAGAAAGTGACTCTTCTATCAAGGGGGAATCACTTTTCCTGTGTATTTATTCTTGTAAAAGTCACATTCCTCTTGCTACTTCCTTTTTTGGATAGGCTATTCTTGCAAGTTATAGCTTAGGGTAGTTTAAGTCCAACTTCACAAATCCATTTGATTTCACAGAAGAATGTGGTTCTGGTGGCTGTTGTTGGTTAGATGTAAATTATTGCACTTAACAAGCCTATCTTATTAGATAGGCCAAACCAGCTCCTACTCCAGCAATACCTACAAAAGACAGAAGCATGTTTCTGATGCTGCTTTCTAGGTATTCCAGGTGGAAGAACTCCACAAAGCCATCCCAGCCTTGTTGTTTGACTAGCCAGTCCCATTTTGTCCTTACAAGGACATCTGTGATATTTTCTACTAACGGTTCAATGGAACTTTCTTGGTTTATGGTCTTCAGGTGTTTGGCCACAAAGCCACCAAAAGAAATTAGGGTCACAATCCTGCCCCAGTTTGTTATGCCATAACTGAAAACATGGACCATCACTCCAGACAAAGATCTGACATCATCTCCGGTTTTGATGTCCAGTTTGCGAAGCATGCCTTGGAAGGGCATCTCGTGGTTGCTCTGCACCTTGTCCCCGAGGCGGCACAAGTTTTCCAACGCCTTCCTGCTGGTGCCTCCTCCCTGCCCATTGGCTTCGCAACCGTGGTGCCTGTTGCCTGCTCCCTAAGGTACTGAGAGATGATCTCTAGCGACTGCTAGTATAACTCATCCTCCT
The DNA here is from genome assembly GCA_963574575.1 of Galagoides demidoff. Lineage (NCBI taxonomy): Eukaryota > Metazoa > Chordata > Mammalia > Primates > Galagidae > Galagoides > Galagoides demidoff. The sequence goes on from CAUYQV010006575.1 coordinate 8,280, forward strand.
CCTCTGCTGGGGGAGGTATCGAAGGAAGTGACCCGTCAGTGCTGCGCTGGTTACTGGCCTCGCAGACAAACTTCAGCAAAGGCAGGACCTCCGGTTGCTTCCTGAGAGGCTCCGGCTCCGACGCGGCCAGCTCACCTTCGGGAGACTTGATGGCATCTGCAGCATGGGCTTTCAATTGGTCTGGTAGCTACGTGCTGTGTGGAGGGCAGCGCGAAGAACAGCAGCCTGGTGAAGGTTGCAGAGACGTCGGGGAGTTATCACTCAACCACTATTATCTTATCACTCAACCACAATTAACATTAACAATTAATCCATTAATGGGTTGATGGGCGTTTGGGCTGCTTCCATGATTTTGATTTGCATTTCTCCGATGATTAAAAATAATGAGCATTTTTTCATGTGTCTGTAGGCCATGTGCCTATCTTTTAGAGAAGCTTCTGTTCAAGTGTCTAGCCCACAATGAAATAGGATTACTTGTTCTTTTCTTATTAATAAGTTTGAGTTCTCTGTGGATTCTCTTTATCAAACCTTTGTCAGAAACATAACCTGCAAATATCTTCTCCCATTCTGATTGATATCTGCTTGCTTTACTTACTGTGTCTTTGGCTGTGCAGAAGCTTTTTAGTTTGATCATATCTCAGTAATGTATTTTTGGTGTTGCTTCAATTGACCATGAGGTCCTCCTCATAAAGTATTCTCCCAGGCTAATTTCTTCAAGTGTTTCTCCTGCACTCTGTCCAAGAATCATTACAGTTTTATGTCTTAAGTTTAGATCTTTTATCCAGTTACAGTCAATTTTTGTTAATGGTGAAAGGTGTGGGTCCAGTTTCAGTCTTCTACAAGTTGCCAGCCAATTCACCCAGCATCATTTGTTAAATAGGGAATCTTTCCCCAATTGATATTTTTGATAGGTTTATCAAAGATAAAATAACAATAGGTTTCCGGGTTCATCTCTTCATTCTCTATTCTGTTCCATATATCTACCTCTATATTTTTGTGCCAGTATCATGCTGTTTTGATCACTATAGATTATAGTATAGTTTGAAGTCTGGTAGGATGATTCCTCCTGATTTATTTTTATTTCTGAGTAATGTCTTGGCTATTCGAGCTTTTTACTGTTTCCATGCAAAAACAAAGTAGTAATTTTTTCAGATCTTTAAAGTATGATAGAGGTGTTTTGATAAGGATTTCATTGAATTTGTATATTGCTCTGGTAGTATGGACATTTTAACATTGTTGATTTTCTGCAGCCATGAGCGTGGTATATTTTTCCATTTGTTAAAATCTTCAGCTATTTCTTTTCTCAGAGTTTCATATTTCTCTTTATAGAGATATTTCATGTCTTTGTTAGGTACAGACCCAGATATTTCATCTTCTTTGGCACTTGTATAAATGGAATGGAGTCCTTGACTGTTTTTTGTTCTTGACTATTGTTGGTGTATATAAAAGTTACTGATTTGTGAGTTGATTTTGTATCCTGAGACACTGCTGTATTCCTTGATCACTTCTAAGAGTCTTATAGTTGAGTGCCTGGGGTTTTCCAGTTATAAGACCATATCATCTACAAAAAGTGAGAATGAGAGTTTGATCTCTGACCCTGTTTGGATACATTTGCCTGCCGTCTCTTGCCTACTTGTGATGGCTAAGACTTTAATTACTATGTTGAAAGGAAGTGGAAACAATGAGCATCATTGTCTAGTTCAAAATCTGAGTGGAAAGTTTTCAATTTTACTCCATTCAATACAATATTGGCTGTCCGTTTGCTGTAGATGGCCTCTGTCAGTTTAAGAAAAGTCCCTTCTATACCTATTTTCTTTTTTTTTTTTCTTTTTTTTTTATTAATTGATTTCTGTGTACATTGATGCCAACATGGGGTACATTGTGCTGTTTCATATACAATTTGAAACATCTTCATCAAGCTGGTTAACATATCTTTCATATCATTTGGTTAATCATTGTATCAACACCTTCCCATTCTAGTTCTAGAAAAGTTCACTTGTACCCTTGTTAGACAGATATATAGGTGATCTTTCCCATCACCCTCCCACCCCCATCCACCCTTCTCCCCTCCCCTTCCCCACCCCCTCCCCATATTTTTGGGCTAGAAAGTTGTATCTTTTGCTTGAGAGCTATAGATTAGTTTCATAAAAGGGCTGTGTACATTGGATACTTTTTCTTCCATTCCTGGGACACTTTGCTAAGAAGCACATTTTCCAGTTCCATCCATGTAAACATGAAGGAGGTAA
>CAUYQV010006580.1:0-16136 GCA_963574575.1 Galagoides demidoff
TCTTCCAGATACACAATCATATCATCTGTGAAGAGTGAAAGTTTAATCTCTTCTGACCCTATATGGATACCTTTGATTGCTTTTTCTTCCCTGACTGCAGTGGCTAAAACTTCCATTACAATGTTAAAGAGCAATGGAGACCATGGGCAACCTTGCCTGGTTCCTGATCTGAGTGGAAATGATTTCAACTTAACTCCATTCAATACAATATTGGCTTTGGGTTTGCTGTGGGTGGCCTCTAGCAGTTTAAGAAATGTCCCTTCTATACCAATTTTATTAAGAGTTCTGATCATAAAGCGATGCTGGATATTATCAAACGCTTTTTCTGCATCAATTGAAAGAATCATATGGTCTTTGTTTTTTAATTTGTTTATGTGATGAATTATATATTTATAGATTTACGTATGTTGAACCATCCTTGAGATCCTGGGATAAAACCCACTTGGTCGTGGTGTATGATTTGTTTGATGTGTTGCTGGATTCTGTTGGTTAGGATTTTGTTGAATATTTTTGCATCAATATTCACTAGTGATATTGGTCTATAATTTTCTTTTCTTGTTGTCTCTTTTCCTGGTTTTGGGATCAGGGTGATGTTAGCTTCATAGAATGTATTGGGTAGTATTCCGTCTTTTTCTATGTTTTGGAAAAGGTTGAGTAATATAGGTACTAGTTCCTCTTTAAAGGTTTGGTAGAATTCTGACATGAAGCCATCTGGTCCTGGGCTTTTCTTTTTAGGGAGATTTTGTATAGTTGATGCTATTTCAGAGCTTGATATAGGTCTGTTCAACATTTCCACTACATTCTGGCTAAGTCTTGGGAGATGACGTGCTTCCAAGTATTGGTCAATTTCCTTCAGATTGTTGTATTTCTGGGAATAAAGTTTCTTGTAATATTCATTAAGGATTTTTTTTTAATTTCTAAGGGGTGTGTTGTTATTTCATCTTTACCATTTCTGATTGACAAGATTAGAGACTTTATTCTTTTTTTCTTGGTTAGGTTGGCCAAAGGTTTATCAATTTTGTTGATTTTTTCAAAAAACTAACTTTTTAATTTGTTGATCTGTTCTATAATCCTTTTGTTTTCAATCTCATTTAATTCTGCTCTAATTTTGGTTATTTCTTTTCTTCTGCTGGATTTGGGATTGGAATATTCTTCCTTTCCCAGCTGCTTGAGATGTCCCATTAAGTTGTTAACTTCTCTTTCCGTTCTCTTGAGGAAGGCTTGCAATGCTGTAAATTTCCCTCCTGGGACTGCCTTTGTGGTATCCCAGAAGTTCTGATAACTTGTATCTTCATTATCATTTTGTTCTAAGCATTTGGTAATTTCCTTTTTGATCTTGTCTCTGACCCATCTATCATTCAACATAAGGTTATTTAGCTTCCATGTTTTTGTACGAGTCTGCAGATTCCTGTTGTTGCTGAGTTCAACTTTTATTCCATAATGGTCCAAGAAGATGCATGGAATAATTTCTATTCCTTTAAATTTGCTGAGGGTAAATTTGTGGCCTAAGATGTGATTGATTTTGGAGTATGTTCCATGTACTGATCAGAAAAACGTGTATTCAGTTTTGTTAGGATGAAATGTTCTGTAGATGACTGATATGTTCAGAAGTTCAATAGTTAAATTTAACTCTAAGATTTCTTTGCTGAAGAAATAGGGATTCCTATAAGGCAAATATTAGTTTTCTTCAAATTATTTCAGAGCTCTCTGAGAGAATGATCCATTTTTGCTTTCCATTTCTGATTCTCTTTGGACGTTTGGACATATTCAGAAATTTTGTATTCTACATCTGAGATACTTTCTTCTGCCTCCTGCACTCTGTTACCAAGAGATTCTACTGTATTTTTCAGATCTTTGAGGGCTGCAATCTCTTGCCTTAATGTTTCAAAATCTTTGGTGGTTTTGTCTTTGAATCCGTTGAATTCTTGAGTGAACTTTTGGACTGCTCCTTGAATTTCTAGTTCTATCTTTGCCTCTATTCTATTAATCTTATTTGCAATGCAAATTCTGAATTCAATTTCTGACTTCTTAGCCATTTGTTTATAAAGGGAATCTTCAGTTTTGTCTGCCCCATCCTTTCTTGGGGGGGGGGGGTCGACCTACTCTGGTTATTCATATTACCAGCCACATCCTTTCTTGAAGGAGTGGGGATTGATCTATTCTGGTTATTCATATTACCAGAGCTTTCCCACTGATTCTGCCCCATGATTAATTTACCCCATTTGACTTTTCCCCTTGAGTTTTGCCAAGGACCCTTATGGTGTTATGGCCTAAGAGACTGGGGACCTGCTTGGTGTGGTGTGGCTAAGTGGCTTTGTCTTATTTTCAGCTGGTCTCCGTCCTACCCTAGTGATTCAGTTACTCTTGGTTGAAGTCTCTGCTGTGGAGAAATACCAGCAATTAAGTTGCCCCACCCCCCACAAATAACAATTGGGCAAGGAAAATCAAACCTTCCCTCAACCATACACCCAGGGTGCCCCTTTCAATAGTCCCTGGGTGGTCTACCCGGTTTAAGGGGTCCAAATCAGTTTTCCCAGTCAGCAGCAGTTTCAGGTGGAAGAGTTCAAATGTCTCTGGCAGCTAGATAAGAGGGGTCTGCTCGCAGCTGAGATATAACTTGCTCCAGTGCTCCGTGACGGCAAAGGGACCCACCCAGCAAATGGGTTAGTCTGGGAATGTTAACACCTCCTTCCCCACCTTGCACCCGGTCACTTGTAATCCTCCAGGTCTGTGACCCTATTCACTCCACTGGGCAACTGCTCCCAGGGTCTACAACTGCCAAAATTGCCTGGAAATTTGAGTTCGGCAGGGGGGCCTTGCATGTTTAAATTAGGCTTCTGTCCTGGCTAGATTCCTCTGCAAGTCACAGGCTGCTAGATCTGATGAGGAAGTCAATGCTTGGTAGCAAATAATTAGAGTTTACACTAGGAGTGTCAATTCCAGTCTCTGCTCGCCCACTGCCTTTGTCTCAGCATTCCCCTGAGAGGGAGATGCTTGCTGGAAAATCTGAGTCTAGTCTGACAGGGGAAGAATTTAGGCTTTGGATGTTCTTACTGTTCCAGCCTCACTCCTTCTGTCCTGTCTAAATTCTTCTGCAAGTCAGAGGTTGCTAGAGCTAGTGAGGAACTCAGCTCTGGTCCACAAGTAATCAGGGTCTACACTCATGTCAATTCCAGCCTCTGCCCACCCACTGCCTTTGTCTCAGCTGTATTCCCCTGAGGGCTGGTGCTAATGGTCTCTTTACTTATGAAAGTTACCCAGTCCATTCTGCCTGTGGCTGCTGTCAGGAACCTTTGGTTTCCCAGAGAGATGGGGCTTGCCTATCTGAAATGGCATCAGTTTGCAGCTCAGGATGCCACTGTTGCTGTATGGCTTCCTCTGAGCCAACTTTCTTCTCCTCACACCTGTGCCACAGTCAGCACAGAGCAGCACCAGCCCTTTCCCCCTCCACTTCTCTCAAGGAGATGCCCAAAAATCTGGAGTCCAAAGGTAACAAACCTCTAGACCTTGGGGTGGGTGGGTGGGGAATCCTCAGAGTTCAATGTTGCAGGTGGTGAATATATACAGTTTTACACAGTTTTATAGTTTTATATCCCTGGCAGGAGGGTACTGTGGCATGCCAGCAGGGATAGGAGGTCCAATTTTTAGAGGGGCTGTCCCGTGGGATAGAGTGGGAGGAAGTTTGAACTCTGCTCGCTTGTTTGCATGGAGTAAACTGTGAACCCTTATTGTGGGGGAGGGGACTCCCGTCCACTTGGTGGTGGATTTTGTACCTTTTGATTGTATTTTTCAGGTTGTAGCTCACTTCAGGAAGGTTGAAGTGTGTTCTTCAATCTTCTCTCTTGGCTCTGCTCCAAACCATCAGCTCCCTTGCTAAACTTCTGTCCTTTAAGGTTCCTTCTGGATGGGAGCCTCTATAAAAAGCTGGCTGCAATCCGCCATCTTAGCTCCACCTTCGAGACTATAATTTTTATGCTGTAAAATAATGTTTTCATTTCTCATGTTTGAAATTTTTCTTGATTCTGTAAATTTATGTCTTGCCTAATTTGAGAAGTTTCTGGTCACTACTTCTCATTATTTTAGTCCTTCTGTTTCTCTTCTTTCCTTCAGAAACTCCGATGAAATGAATGTCAGCTATTTTATTTCAGCCCCTCAGGTCACTGAGACTCTATTGTCCTCTCCACCCCACCATCCCGTGGTTCCACTCCATTGTTCAGATATAGTCAGATGGGTCAATTCTATTCATCTGTTTTCAAGTTAACTTCTCTTATTCCTTACCATCTCCACTTGAGAATTGAGCCCATCCATCAAACTTTTAATTCAGCCATTATATTTTGCAATACTCTCATTTCCTTTGGTTTATTTTTATTCTTTTATGATTTCACTCAAAGTTTCTGGGTTTTTTTATTTGGTTCAAATGCATTTCCAATATTTTGGAAGCATTTTTATAATGACTACTTTAATTCTTGTCAGAACATTCCCCAAACTGGTCCATTTCAGTACCAATGACTGTTGGACATTTTTTCTCATTCATTTTGTAATTTCCCTGATTCTTAGTATGTTGACTGATCTTTGGTTGTATCTTGGATATTTTGGAGGTTAACTTATGGGATTTTGGCTACAACTTACTCTTTTTGGGGCGGGGGGCAAGCAGTTAGTCTTCTTGTGAGGTACAGTGTAAAACAGTGCTAAGATTGAGTGGATGTGCAATTTCAGATACTGGCTGGGTTCTAGTAACATCACCCTGATGAAAGTGGGGCACTGAGTCATACTGCTTCATCACCATAATGGGGTGGAAATTCAACCTTCCCCTCAGCTCCATTGACCCTCTCTATTGGCAGTGGGGTGTTGTCTCACACTGCCTAATTACCTCCACTTGTGGGCTTAAGATCAGGTCTCTACAAGGGATGGGGGTTCATAGAAAGCAAGGTTCTACCACTCTAAACACTTACTATTCAATTGCCTGTACTATCGAAGTATTATTTAGTTGACATAATGCCTTAACTAATGTATAAATGTTTTCTCCTTGTAAAAGATTCAAATAGTACAGAAATATAGAGAAAATGTTTAAAATCTTCTTTCACTGCTCATATATTCATCTACTGATGGCCTAAAATTTTTGTTCTGTACATATGTACAAATTTCTATGTACATATTCCACATACATGATTATTATACATGAGATTAGTCTATCCACATTGTTTCGCAGCTTGTTCTTTTCATGAAACAATATATCTCACTTATTTTCATGTTAGCAAATATAGGGCTACTTTTTTCCTATTTTCATTTTCTGTTATTAGGTGTTAAACTCACTGATAAATGAGAATGTATGGTATTTATTTTTCCATTCATCAGATACTTATGATAATGGCCTCCAGTTATTAATTTTACTTTGGTACTGATTTAGACAAACTAAAACAAAAACTATCCATTGAACAAGTAGGGAAATTTAAACACTGCTTATCTGTTGACACTGAGGAATTACTGTTGAATGATTTTAGATAAGATAATGATATTTTGATCATGTTAAAAAAAGTTCTTATCTTTTAGAGATTCATACTAAGATATTTGTGGATGGCAGGATAGCAGGTATAGGATTTGTTTTACATAACCTGGGGGTGGGGAAGTGGGAGGTAATATAGAGGAAACAACATTGACCATCAATTAATGATGGCTAAACCTGGGTAATGGGCAAAAGGGAATTCATTTAACATGAGTTTTACTTTTTTCTATGTTTGGAATTTTCCTTACATACATCCTAAAAGAATTCAATTTTTCTTACATCCTAAAAGTTCAATTTTCTTACATCCTAAAAGAATTCAATTTTTTTCATGCACAGATAAAATAGAGACCTTTGAAGTAAGTCTACATTTACCTATCATCTAGTTTTAGGGTAGTAAAATTACCCTAATCAAATCAAATGGATTTGATTCATCCATTTGTTTGTTTATTTATTTATCTTAGAAACAGAGTCTTGCTTTGTCATCCCAGAGTGCTGTGGATCTATCGTAGTTCCCTGCAACCTTGAGTTCCTGAACTTGAACTCAAGTAATTCTCTGCCTCAGGCTCCTAAGTTGCTGGAACTATAGGTGTGTCCCAGCCTGGCTAAATTTTAATTTTAATTTTGTAGTGTCAAGGGCTTGCTTTATTTCCCAGGCTGGTTTTGCAGTCCTGATCTCAAGTGATCTTCCCACCTTGGCCTCCCAAAGTGCTAGGATTACAGGTATGAGCCATCATGCCAAGTCTCCTATAGTATTTAAAAATAGACATTTAGTATTTAAAAATTAGACATTTTTAGAGACCAGGTTACTTCTTAACATAATAACTATATACTATTTAGGTATTTATGTATGCATCTTTATAATATGAGGACACATTTTTTTTTATAATCACCCTGAATGCATCTAACAAAGTTATTGATAACTCTTTAATACTAGCCCATATATGGATTTCTCAGTTTTTCCCCCAATATCTTTTTATAATTGATTTATACAAATCAATAGTAGGAATTACTGTTGAATGATTTCAACATTCAAACAAGACCCATAGATTTCCTTTGTTTGTTTGTTTTTCTGGTAATATTTCTTCTTATCTAGAATAGTAACTTCCCCCTTTTTGTCCATGCCATCAACTTATTGAAAATACTAGATGAGTTTTTCTGTTAAACGTTCCACATTTGTGGGCTCTCAGATGGTTTCATTTCCTGTAATCTGGAAATTAGACCTAAATGCTTCATTATATTCAGTTTTAATATTTTTGGAGAAAAATACTTCATAAGTGGTATTATTAAATGCTATTTCTAATAGTAAAAATGTGGGAGAGAGGAAATATAACTATCCAGTAAAAGGGACTTATTTAAATAAATTATCACATATCCAGTGTACAACCAGTCATGAAGCTATTAAAAATATTTGGTGGAGGAAGGTTTAAATTAAAATGTAAGAAGATGAAAGATGGTCATGGGGCAGTATGTGAAAAAATATGGTTACAAAGCACACATATACTATGTGTGATTATAACTGGCAGGGTCTGCATCACAGCTTTATTGATTAGTGGTGGGATCATAACCTAGTTGCCCTTTTTTCCTTTGTAGGAGATAAGGAAAAGAGAGATAAATAAGAATCAAGCATTGTTTTATAATATTACTACTATAAAACCAATGGAATTTGTCTTTAAAAAGTATCCCTCAGAAATAAAATGGTATAAAGATGGTGTAAACCTCTGTGGCCCGAGGGTTTCTCAGCTCATCCTGATCTGCCTTTTAAGGAAGGAATGCTTGGTGGAGCACAGCCAGAGACTGGCTTCAGCTTCAGGCCTGTCTTCCATTGGAGTCCAGAAGCCTGTGAAAGGGGAAAGACAAGATGAATGAGAAACAAAATATAAATGTATAGTAGTTTAACAAGTAGAATTGCAAGCTATTCCTTTTTGACTAGATATTCAGAGAGTCCTTGGAGCACAAATGTCCCCGCCCCATGACTGAAACACACTCAGCAGTCACCCTAGACACAGTGTCAACTGTGTCATGTGGTCACCCCTCCCCCGTGTCCATGGTAAGGGGCACCAGAGGCCAGCCTGGCTGCAGCTGTGGAAGAAGTACCTGATTTTTTTATCCTTGTCATTTCTCCATAGTGTTTCTTCTCCTTGTGTAGATCCCATCTTTGCCACTTGTTATTGCCAGAAAACTTCCCCCTCCTGGATTCCTACCCACTCACCCCCAATCGATTCTTACTGTTTATTTCTAAGCAGGGAGCTTCTCTCTGAGGTGGGGTAGGGTAACCACCAAGGCATTCAGTCTCCATCAAACTGTAGGCTCTGGCTCCACCACTTACCAGCATGCATCCTCAAGTGAGTAATTAACAACCTTCAGATTCAATCTCTCCAAACTGTCATTGAAAACACAAAATGTGGACTTGAAGATTTTCTGAATATTTAACATCTGATAGCCATTTGGCAAAGTTTTCAATGGTAGGATTTTGTGCTGAAGCTCGGGAAGTTCCCCCCACCCCCACTGTTTTCTAAGTATTTAGCAGAGAACAGTATTAAAATAATTTAGAAGATACACAGTTTCCCCTGAACTGTTATGTAAAATTTAACAGAACTAGAAGACATCTAAAGAACAGATAACAATGATTTCTTTTTCCCCTTGCTTACACCCACTCTTCCTTTTATCAAAGGAAAATTGTCATTAGCTGAATGTATTCTAAGGTAGTTTCTTCATGCTTTTGTTTTAAAAGAAAATTTCCTTATATTCCTATTGAGCTTCATATTTTACAGTATGTTTTTAAATACTTTGTTTGACAGTGGTTTTTTTTTTTAAGTTCTGCTGTATAATTTTAAAAACAGTTATATTGGGGTATGATTTACATGCACTAAAACTCATCCATTTTAAGCATACATCAGATGGACAAATGCATACAGTGGTGTAAACACCACCACACTCAAGACAGAATATTTCCATGACTCCAAGTTCCTATGTGTTCCTATTTTCAGGCAACCATCTTCCTTCCCACCAGTCTCAGGAAACCACTGATCTGTTTTCTGTCATTATAGTTTTGCCTTTTAAAATAACTTTCATGTCTACATTTTTCATATGGCATATTATTTTTGAGATCCATCACTGTTGCCGTATATACATGTATCAGTCGTTTGTTCTCTGTTTTTTGCATGTTGGGTGACCGTTTAGGTTATGCCCGGTTTGGAGCTAGTTTGCATAATGCTGGTATGAACAATCACACATAAGTCATCGTGTAGGCATATTTTCATTTCTCTTGAGTAAATATCAGAGCGTGGAATTGCTGGGTCTCACGGCAAGGATAAACTTATTGCTAAACTCTTTGTGGGTAGGTGTTTTGATGCTGTGACAGAGAAAGACAGCTACTTCTATTTTATAAATAATGAAACAGGCACAAGGAAAATTTGGTGATTTATTCAGACTTTTCCACTATTACACATTGGACTTGCTATGATCAGGACTTAGATCTCTAGTGTTCATTTTGATTTGATTTATGTTTTCTCTCCTTTAAAAATCTTTATTTGATGACTCAACATGAATCTTCATATTGATGACACATAACACAGATTACTTTCCACTTTATGATATAACGCTAGTCTTGTATTCATTTTAAAGAATTTTTTGGCCTCCACCTAAGCTATACTTTTCTGTTTTGAGAAAATGGTTTGATTTTAAGATTTACTGTTTTTCAAAAGTATAGCCTTAGTTTCTTTGCTGGGTACCTTAGGGATGGTGGTGAGAGAACTGGACTTGGTGTGTAAAGAAATGGAATTCACCAAGGAGAAGAAATATGTGTATTATGCATGAAACTCTAGTGATGGGTTTTACATTTTGTCTCAAATATATTTTTTATTTGGATATAGGAAGGGGAGTCCACAAAAGAAAACTCCACAAAAGAGGAACTTTGAGTAACTATTCTGTAGCGAAGGGTATGGAAGAACGAGCTTCCTTTAGCAATGCAACTCCAGAAGTTTCACTTCTCCCTCTTCCTCTTCTCTTCCCAAACTAAAAAACCCTGAACAAACATGGACCAAGTTGAAATGAGCTTCAATATTAGAGTAGAGGGCAGGGCTAACAGCAGAAAAAGAGCCCATCTAGAAACCAACCAAAATGACAGTGGCAAAAATGATTCCTTTCCAAAGCATCCCCTGTCGCACTGTCTCTGCGCATTTATGGAGACTAAACTCATTCCCCTTGAGTTCTCTTAAATAACTCAAGATCTCAAAGTTTTCTTGCTAGAAAAGATGATGAAAAAGTGGACAGTAGAAATTATTTCACACAAAATTATTTCTCTGCTCATGGTTCTTCATTTTCTAAGAACGTCATCAGAGACTTGGGGTAAAAGGCAACTTAGATATCATTTAGCATAGAATCTTGATTTTAAAGATGAAGAAGTAGGTGGGGAATACGTTGTTTAGAATTCATTCTGATCATTTTGCTGTAAAGGTTTAGTTCTTCAATTCTTGGTTTATGTAACCATTTTTTTTTTTTTTAGAGACAGAGTCTCACTTTGCCACTCTTGGTAGAGTGCTATGGCATCACAGCTCACAGCAACCTCCAGCTCTTGGGCTTAGGTGATTCTCTTGCCTCAGCCTCCCGAGTAGCTGGGAGTACAGGTGACCGCCACAATGCTCAGCTATTTTTTGTTGCAGTTTGACTGGGGCCAGGTTTGAACCTGTCACTCTTGTATAGGGGGCCGCTGCCTTATTCAATGAGCCATGGGTGCCATCCCTACGTAACCATTTTTGAAAAGGGTTTTTTTTTTTTTCCTAGTAACTCCTTGATTCAGTGATTATAGCTTATAGTAACCTCAAACTCCTGGGCTCAAGCTATCCTTCTGTCTCAACCTCCCAAATAGCTGGAATTACAGACATGTACCACCTTGCCCAGCTAATTTTCAGATTTTTTTTTTGAGATGGGGTCTCACTATGTTGCCCAGGCTGGTCTTCAGCTTCTAGCCTCTTAAGTGATCCTCCTGCCTTGGCCTCTTAAAGTGCTAAGATTATTGGTGTGAGCCATTGTACCTGGCCCTCAAGTAGGTTTTCTCTCTTCCAGGGGTGAGGTTTAAACCTTGGTCTAGGGCGGTGCCTGTGGCTCAAAGGAGTAGGGTGCCGGCCCCCTATGCAAGGGGTGGTGGATTCAAACCCAGCCCCAGCCAAGAACTGCAAAAAAACCAAAACAAAACAAATAAACTTTGGTCTATTTCAACTAGGAGAGTGAACCTCTCAGCTTCCTTTACTTAATCCACAATGTTTTTCTGTATCTTTAAGCTTTCTTATTTCACTGATTTTAATATTAGAGGAAAATCCAGCCCTGCTCCTTTGCAAAGGCAAACTTTTCATCATTTCCCCCTCTTTTGTTTCCTGAAGTTTTTGTGGAAAAACAATTCATGCTGATTCAATGTGAAGTAGAAAATAGTTAAGAGGTCAACAGTATTTCTTTATCCCATCAATAGTTTTCCAGAAGATATAAAACTGAGGTAAAAATTATACTGGCAATAAAAATAATACAAGTATGTACTAATTAACATTGAAAAGGTTACACAGAACCCTTATGGTGAAAAACTTAAAACTCTAGTAAGGATAGCAAAACTTGAATGTGCAAGTTTATAGATAGAATGACTTAATGTTTGTAAAGCTGTCAATTCTTCTTGAGTCAATCAGGTAATTCTGAGCAATTCCAATAAGAAAATCTAACAGGGTCTTTTTAGGTACTCAAAATTCACTCTAGAATTCTTTCTTCAAAAATTGACTCTAGAATTCTCATGGAAGTATAATATAAAGATAAAATAGTTAAGTGTTTAAAAAGGGCAAAGGCAGAGGTCAGGGTTGGACTCACCCTTTGTTAATATTAAAGCTTATTTCCATATAGTCTAGCAGTTAGGAAGAAAGTAAATTAAAAAAAAATACCTTGTTACAAAGCCGTCACAATAAATACAGTAATCCCACCATTGTCCAGCACCCATGGGGATTGAAAGATTCTGGATAAATATAGTTTCCAGGTGCTTGAGAGTTACAATTAAAACTGCACCTACTATTCTGTACCACATACTATATCACACCACAACATAAACTCTGTATTGACTTGATATTAATATTGAAATATGCTAATTAAAGGCAAATTAAGACAAACATAAGCTTCACTAACTATAACACAGTTTTACTGTATTATAAAACAGCTTTGTGAATGCAGTGTACAATTTTAGTTTAACAGTCAATACACTTTTCAACTTCACTACCACATTTTTTTTAACTTCAGGTAACACAGATTAACACTTAAAACTGTTACAGAGAACACATGGGAACATGGGAGCTGTGGAAGAGATGCACGAAGTGTCAGCGTCAGCTTACTGAAGGTGAAGGTGTGGTGCACCAAATTTAAACTCTCTCTCTCTCTCTTTTTTTTTTTTTGCTCTGGGTTGCATTTGCATACTAGTTGTTTGAGAGTGCCCATTGTTTGAATTCCAGAGAATGGGGAGTTTGCTACAATGTGATCCTAACATCCTAACACAAGAGCAAAAAAGCCAATGCCACAGAATAAATAGCCTAGAGCACACATACATTCACATGCCTTTATCTATCTACTATCTAATATTCTATATAGCATACGATTGAGATGGCATCACTTATCAATGGAGAAAGGAGAGGATTTTAGCATAAGGCAGTGGGAAAACTTGGTTATAATATAGAAAAAATAAATTCAGTCAAAAAACAATAAATGTTGGCATGGATGTAGTGAAAAGGGAATGCTTATATACTGTTGGAGGAAATGGAAATTAGTACAACCTCTTTGGAAAACAGTATATAGATTTCTCAAAGAACTAAAAGTAGATGTACCATTCAATCCCGCAGTCCCACTACTCATTATCTACCCAAAGGAAAAGAAGTCACTATATCAAAAAGATACTTGCAATCATAAATTTATCACAGCACAATTCACAGCTGTAAAAATATGGAGTCAATGTAAGTGCCCATTGACTTAGAAGAGGATAAAAAGAATGTGATACATACATACATATGTACCCAGTCATAAAAAATAATGTAATAATGTCTTTTGAAACATTTTGGAAGGAAATGGAGGCCATTATCCTAAGAGAAGTTTCTCAGGTATGAAAAACCAAATACTCTAAGTTCTCAGTTATAAATGGAAGCTAAGCTATGTGTTGCAGGGGCACACAGAGTGGTACGTGGGTGTTGGAGATTCAGAAGGGGGTAAAATGGGGATAGAGGAAAAAAGTACTTATTGGGTACAATGTACACTATTTGAGTGACAAGTACACTAAAAACCCAGATATCAATCACTATTATCCAAAATATCCATGTAACTAAAAACCAATTATACCCTTAATTCTATTGAAATATTAATATATAAAAGAAGAAAAAATAAAATTGAATCCCTACCTAATACCACATCTACAGATGAACTCCAGAGAGATTAACAACCAATTATAAAGCAAAACTAAAAAAGTTAAAAAATAAGCAAATATTATGATAATCTTGAGGTGGGAAAGGATTTCTTAAAATATCACCCCCAGAGTGAAACCACAAGGATCAAAAGGTTGATGATTTTTAATATGTCAATATTAAGAATTTTAGTTCAATGAAGTATTCAATGGAAAAATTTGACAGAAGGATAAAACAACAGAAGAAATTACTTTTAATGTTCATTGAAGACATTATAAATGTCTTCCATAGGTGGAGGAGGGAGGAGAAGAAGAGGAGGAGAATTAGAAAAATGGGAAAAATGTAGGAAGCCAACTCACTGAAGGGGAAAAATAAACAGTTAAGTGTGTGAAGAGATCATCAAACTCAACATTAATCAAAGAAATTTAAAGAGAACAACAGTGAAGTAGCACATGACATCCATCAGCTTGGCAAGAATTATTAAGAGGGATAATATTGCTATCAGTGTAGTGTGTAAACACAACTCTCATGCACAGGTTCTAGAAGTAAAACTGGTCCGTTTCTTCAGGGAGATCTAGCAGTACCTATTGAAATTAAGTGTGCAACTTGCCTGTGATTTAACAATGCCCTTACATTGCCCTACACCCAATAAACTTTTTTATCAGGTCCTATAAGGGCATGCATAAGGTTGTTCAATGAAACATTTTTTGTGTTAGTGTGGAGTTGGAGTCAACCTAGGTATTCATCATTAAGGGGATGGATGAATATAATAGAGGATGTGTCTACAATGGCTTATTATGCAAAATTAGGAGCTGTAAACTAAATATTCATAAGCAGAATAAGTTCTATAGGAAAATATTTTATACATTAAAAACATAATATTTAAGCAACATGTACCTCTTTCAAGGATGCTTACATATCCAATAACATTTAGTTAATACATTAGAGAAAAACTGGAGTATATATTGAGATGTCAGACAAAATATGAGGAGGCTTAATAGAACTGTGATGGAATTATACCTTAATCTGTATGAACTCATCTCTGCACCTGTGAAAAAATATACTCATTCACTCACACGAAAAAAATTTATTCATTCAATAAATACTTAGTAAGCACCTGCTAGAGTGAAAAAAAAACATCTCCCAAATCTTACCACATAGAAATAACTACTTTTGACATTTTGTACACCTGTGCTCTTTTCTATACTTTTGTCTCATTTTTGAATCCTTGACTAACAAAAATAATACTTATCTGCTGAAATATATTTTCATATTCTAATGCCACCTTTTCCATTGCTACGAAACGTGTTATGTTCCTATCTTAAAAATAAAAACTAATATTCTGTGAATTCATCATTCTTTGTCTTCCTGGTTCTCATTTCAAGATATTGTCTCCACATTGTTGACCAAACCTACTTTCTCGTTTACTTCTCAACCCAGAACAATTGTTATTTCTTTCACCCTTTCCTTAAAGCTATTTTCTCAAAGGTTAGTGATGGTTTCTTAATATTTAATCAAATAGACTTTTCTCTGTTAGATTATTCATTGGGTATGTAACTTGATATATGGTGTCAGGATCTGTGTTAAGTATTGATTCTAGCATCAGGAGATAATACTGGAGTTAAAAGGTAGTTATAGAAATGGATGATCTTAATATGAAGTTCTAATTAAGGAGATAAAGTGTGCTCAGGTTGCCACAGCTCCCCCTGGAGCTCAGGTAGGAACTTTGGATTTAGGAAGACTTTTTGGAGAGGATTCAGTCTAAGTGTTGAAAGATTAGGTAAGATTAAGAAATTCTAGACAAATGGTCTTTAAACCTAGTTATATATACATTTAGGCTTAAAAAATATTCCTAAGGCCTAGACCCTATCCCAGACAAATGAAATCACATTTCACTGGGGATGGAACCTATGTATTATTTTAGAAGTTCCTCTCATAATTTTGAGGTGCATCCAGATCTGAGAACAAGGAAAGGAACAAGAGCTAGGGCACAAGTGTGTGGAATGGTGGGAAATATGGCTACATGTTAGAGCCTCCAATCCCAGACCATCTCAGTCCAAAGAATGTTCTTAACTAATCATCATTATTGGTTCTACATGGCTGAGATATTAGTCAGGATATGTTAGGTTATGTAGCAGTGAAACAAACAATTTAGTGATTTAGAATAACAGTTTTGTTTTGTTTTGTTTGAGGGCCATGAGGGTAAAGGGTGATGACATTCCCAATCAGAGACTCCAGGCTTGTGGGGCTTTAACTATTTGGAGCTGGGGGAAGGGAAAATAGTGAATTATCTACCCATTTCTGTAGGTTTCCACTATAAGTGACCCATGCCACTTCTGCTTCCATGTACTAGTCAAATCTAGTCAGTGGCCATAAGGTCATGGGGCCATGCTACTCCATCATGCGCCTGGAAGATAATTCAAATATTTGTCAAAATAACTGTTACTAAGCTATATGAAATCAAATGAAACTCAATTGCCAAAGGCAGCTATTTATATTCATCTGAGGTTCCACATGACCATGCCAATTGGAAGTAGTGATTTCATTGTATTTGTGTCAAGTAGGATATCCCCAGGGGACTTAAATGCTATACTTTTTAAATCTTACATATAATTCTTCCACTTTCAATTTCTTACCAAAGGTCTGGCCTTGCTAGGAAAGTAAGAGTTGGGTTTCCAAGATTTCAGCACTTTCCATATTTCTTCAGATGAAAATGCTCGTTCTTCTTCAGAGTAAAACAAATTTAATAATGACTTTTTGAACCAACCATAACATGTACCCACCCAGGCTCCATTTCTCCTTTTCTATTTGTGGATCCTCCCTTTATGAGCATGATTGCCAACTGACTCATGCCAGTTTCCTCCCATCTTTGTTTCCTTTGCTTATAAATAAAAACATTTTCCTAAGTCTCTATGAGTTCAAAGAACTTGCCCCTAAGTAGTCTCATTTAATTTCCAGATCAACTCTATGGTGGAGGGATTATTCAATCCTATTTTACAGATGAAGAAATTAAGATTCAGAGGTGAGAGAAGATTTCATTAAGATTTCTGAAATATTTACATCCTTTTTTTTTTTTTTTGAGACGGAGCCTCAAGCTATCCCCTTGGGTAGAGTGCCATGACATCACAGCTCATAGCAACCTCCAACTCCTGGGCTCAAGCGAGTCTCCTGCCTCCGCCTCCCAAGTAGCTGGGACCACAGGCGCCCGCCACAACGCCCGG
>CAUYQV010006586.1:0-14926 GCA_963574575.1 Galagoides demidoff
CGGGCGCCTGTGGTCCCAGCTACTTGGGAGGCGGAGGCAGGAGACTCACTTGAGCCCAGGAGTTGGAGGTTGCTATGAGCTGTGATGCCATAGCACTCTACCCAGGGGGATAGCTTGAGGCTCCATCTCAAAAAAAAAAAAAAGAGAGAGAGACTCAGTATATCACATACTTAATAAATACATGTCTTGTCCAAAGATGAAAACCCATCCATTATGAGTGGGAAGACTCAAGCTGTTTCTAAGAACTCAGGCTGGACTCAGGTGCAGGCCAGGCTCTGTGCATCTGAACTAACAAGTTCACTGCATTGAGAAAAACTAGGAAGAACGGTTTGTTTTGAGCACCCAGATCCCCTTTCTACCAACTGGGCAATGTGGTAAGCTGATTATACTCAGCAAGTAATTATGAATGACTGCTCTGTGCATACATAAGCCGTGCATTCCAAACCCCGAGTTCAGAGGGTGGGAAATTTGCAGTGTCTCTGTGAAATAGGAATATGTTTTAGGAATAGAGCCAAATTCACTACTCTGTCTTGAAACAAGGGTCCTCATAATCAAAGGACTCTCTTTATCCTTTTGCTTTGCATTTATTTAATTTCCTTATACTGTCTTTTTTACCAGTGAAAGGAGGGATTATGTTTTACAACGTCCATAAAAAAGTTTAATGCAAATAACATCTCATTTATATTTTTAAAAACATAGAAAACATATATTACATTTCTTCATCTTTATGCTGGCATTCTTTTGGGGAATCATTTCCTCTTCTTTCCCACGTACGGCTTTGGGCAGCATGGACTGCCCCACTAATTGATGAAATGGTTCATTTAGTTTTTTAAAAAAATGTTTGAACCATCATTCCTTGATATTTTGAAAATGTGTGGCTGTATAGATATATATCTATATATGTGTAAAATAAATTACTGCACCCATTTGCCTCTATAATCTATGTTTTGTGAGATCTTTCCTTTGCCTCTAGGAATAGGTCCGTTAAACAACCATTAAATTCTGGAAATGTGTTTGGTGTGATAATTATTTTAGGGGTCTCATTTTTAGTAACATATCTGTACACACAGAGCAATCTCCTCCTGAGTGTTGCAGTTAATTGACTTAGTTGGTTTATTATAAATGAAACTATCCATCAGAAGAGGATGAGACTAACATACAGAAGGTTTGCCACTGCAGTCATAGAAATAGACTCCTGGGAGGAAGCCAGCATCACTCAAGAAAGAGAAGAGAGTATCTGAGATGAGTCAAGTAGATCTTCAGATCTTAGATCTGATGCAGCAAATTGCAAAGCCTCACCGTCGTATGAAGGTGATAGTACTTGAGTTACTTGTGTTTCAGGCTTGTAGTGGATATTATATTAGCTTGATATTCTGTAATGTGACTAGCATATAATAGCACATAATATGCAGTCTGGAACTGACAGCATCGTTATTGTTACCATCAATAGTGAAGCCACAGCGGTTCCATGTGTATGTACCACCAAAATACACCTTGGTGACTTCACATCATATTGGACAAAATTATCTTTGAGACATGGTGGTATTTCCTACATCCCCAAATTGCTATGAACTGTCATCAAATAACCTTGAATTTAATAAATTATAATAATAATATTGTTAATAAATATTAATTACATTTCATAATATATTTTAAGCTCATTACTCTTTTATTTCTTTAGTCCTCAAAAGGAAAAAGTCTGTCTTGGCAAAACAAAACAAAAGCCCTGCTCTTAATATTTATGTCTAGATAACCAAAAATGTAGACCCAGAGGAGCCATTTGAAATCTGCTTTCAAATAACTGATGATGTTGAAATTCAAGTGATATAGATTCAAGCAAAAAATGACTTTTTTGAAATCTGTTCCTGAGATACTTCATTTAGGATAATTTTCTCCAGTTTCACCTAAGTTGCTGCAAAAGACATCATATCATTCCTTGTTATGGCTGAGTAGTACTCCGTGGTGTATAAAATTATAATTGTAAGACTCAAAATACACTAATAACATTTGTTATCTTGAATATTGTATCTTGGGGGTGGCGCCTATGGCTCAAGGAGTTGGGCACCAGCCCCATATATCAGAGTGGTGGGTTCAAATGCAGCCCCTGCCAAAAACTGCAAAAGAACCCCAAAACATGTATATATACACACACACATATTGTATCCTGTATCTCTTGTAATTGCCGAAGTCAAATGTGACTTGAGTATTACAATTTTCATATCGTTTTTCTTAAAGTGGGTATCCATTTTCTGGTACCCTCCTATGTGTATGTGTGTGTATATATATATCTATACATATATATCATGTTTTCTTCACTTGCTTGTGAATTGATGGATCACTTAGGTTGATTCCACATCTTTGCAGTTGTGAGTTATAGAAACCAAAGAGGAGGAAGGGCAAAACTTACTTACCATGTACAATAAACACTATTCTGGCGATGGGCACAGAAGCCCCAGCTGAAGCATTATATAAGTTAGCCGCATAACATGAACATTTATACTCCATAAATACTTTGAAAGGGGAAAAAATGCTCTCCACTTGGGCTGGCCTTGATAATTTCCATGCTTCCTACTGTGGAAATAGCTGTGATGCCAGGTTACCAGTCAGAAGTGGGTCTGTAATTGTGTTTCCTCCTATAAATATGTCACAGATAGAAAGTCCTCCCAGCCTCTTTGATCTGCTGATATTTTTAAGTAGGATCTGAAAAAGTTGGGAAGTTACGAACTTTAGGAATTCAAACATTATAAATTCAGGATATACAAATCCTGTATAATTTGCTGCATCTCTTTCAGTAAACTGAATGTGATTGGTGTTCAATTTATGTAGTCTGATTAAAGCCTGGGGTGTACATTGATCTTATGTTTCTTTCACTAAACCATAGGCCTGTCATCTGCTTGGAGGAATGCAGATGTAGACAAATAACTGTGATGCTCTGTCATTTTCTTAAGGTTAATAAGATGTACATAAAATACGTTTAAAACCTCAAAAAGCTCTTTGTGACATTTAAATGCCTTATATAAAAAAAGCACTGATTTCAGTGATTGATTAAAATTGAGCTCCTTTAAAAAGAAATGTTCCCCTGTACTTTCACTTTTACTTAATGTTAATTGAAAGCCTAAAAGTTATAGAATATTGTTCTTATTATTTGGACTAGTTACTCTCTTTCTGTTGGGTTTTTTTTGCAGTTTTTGGCCAGGGCTGGGTTTGAACCCACCACCTCCAGGCGTATGGGACCGGTGCTCTACTCCTTTGAGCCACAGGCGCCGCCCTACTTTCTTTCTTTCTCTCTGACTTTCTCTTGTGAATAATATTACTGTGGCTTTTCTTTCCTTGCAGGAACTGTCAGCCTGTCAAGAAAGCTGTAAGAAAACCTTGACACTGATTGAGAAAGGCAGTCAAAGTGCTCAAAAGTTTGTGACCCTGAGCAGTGTGTTAAAGCATTTTGATCAGACAAAGCTTCAAAGACAGATTGTAGATATTCGTGTTGCTTTCCAGGTAATTTTCTCTCTGTGCGTGAGAGTTATGAGCCAGGTTAAAGGCAGGTAATCGTCACTTCCCCCTTCTGGCTAAAACACCTCACCTAACTGGTCTTTGGAATCCAATCATTTTTGTAGTTCTTTTTGTGATTAACATTGAAAAGAGTTCATTATTCTCAACATGATGACATGTCTTTCTTCCAAGTATTTTTTAAATTAATAATACACTAACTGGGCCGGGTATGGTGGCTCACACTTGTAATCCTAGCACTCTGGGAGGCCAAGACTGGTAGATCACCTGAGCTCTAGACTAGCCTGAGCAAGAGTGAAACCCTGTCTCTACCAAAAATAGAAAAACTAGTCAGGTGCTATGGCAGGCACCTCTTGTCCCAGCTGCAGAGGAGGCTGAGGCAAGAGGATGGTTTGAGCCTAAGAGTTTGAGCCTGCAGTGAGTTTGAGTTTGCTATGAGCTGTGACACCATGGCTCTCCACCTTGAGCCTAAGAGTTTGAACCTGCAAGTGAGTTTGAGTTTGCTGTGAGCTGTGACACCATGGCCCCAGGACACAGAGTCTCTGTCTCAAAATAATAATAATCATAGCACTCTAACTAAGTGATACTCATTAATGAGCATATCACAGCAGCATCACAGTATGATTATTTTTTACATCAAGAATATGGTAAAGAAAACTGGAGATTGGAAGAAGCATGTTGAAACCAACAGTCGGTTGATGAAGAAATTTGAGGAGTCTCGAGCAGAGTTGGAGAAGGTGCTGCAGATTGCTCAGGAGGGCCTGGAGGAAAAGGGGGACCCGGAGGAGCTCCTGAAGAGACACACTGTGAGTCTGTGCCTGACGGGGACCTGAGCTCAGGAACTAGCGATCCTGGATAAAAACCTAAAAGGAACATTTTGTTCTGAGACAGAGGCAGGGGGGCAAATGAGTCAGGAAGGCAGAAACTTACTGGGTAAGACCCAGAACCATGGTGCACAGAACAACCTCCAGAGAAAGGGATGAGCTGATCATGCTTAAGCCCTGGAATAGTAGAGTCACAGGCTAATTCAGGTTTTCTAAATTACCAATTCATTTTAGCTCAGTTCTTACAAAACTAAAGAGTCTTTTAAATAGATAAGGTGAATGACTCTTTTGTGCTCATTTGATAAGTCCACCTTATCATAGTATAGATACTGTGTCGCTGGATGTCTGGTAGCTAATGCTTGTCCCAGCATTGCGAAGCCACATTCATGTTCATCGTACTTGTTTAAATTATGTCAGTATTGAGGACATTAGTAATAAATGAAAGGATCCATGAGATTACTGGCACTCTAATGTGTATTTTGAGTTATTTTTCCTGAAATTTCAGTGGATAGTTGTATAAATTGCACTCTCAAATGATAAATGCAATCAATGCATACAACAACTGTGTGTGCTGCTGAGTCTGGAAAGATGGTCATGTGTGTATTTACACATGGATCATTTGGTCTGTTCAGGCTGCCATAACAAAATACCATAGGCAGTGGTGTGAGCAACTGAAATTTGTTTATTCATAGTTTGGGAGGCTAGAAGCCTGAGATCAGGGTGCCAGTATGGTAGGGGTCTGGTGAGGGCTCTCTTTCTGAGTCACAGACGGCCACCTTCTCCCTGTGTTCTCACATGGCAGAGTCAGCAAGCTGTCCGGTTTCTCTTCTTAAAAGGGCAAAAATCCCATCCTTAGGGCCCTACCCCCATGACCTCATCTAAACCTAATCATCTCCCAAAGGCCCCATCTCAAATATCATCACAATTGGGGGTAAGACTTTAACATATAAGTTCCGGGAGGGCCACAGTTCATTCTGTAGAATGTGTGCTCATGTGGGCACATGTGTGAAACTAGGAGTGGGTCATAGGGGACCCTCAGAGCCCGAATGCATTGCAGTAAGGAAATGAGGAATCGTGATGCTTAGTCTTGGCTTCTGTTCTGCGCTGCCCCTCTAACTTCACCAAAGAAGAACCAGAGCTCCATCACTGTAGAATCAAGGATATTCTTCCAAATTTGAAAACTATAAAGAATTTTTTCTAAAAATAAAAAAGTGCCCGTTGAATTTTAGATTTTATGGCTGCTGACTCATAACTGTAGATGCTGATAGTTCATTCCTGAAAAATAAAAATAGTAGTTGCCCTGGAGTTTGGAAGAGCACAGCAGCAGGCCAACCATTGCTTAGAGTTGTTTAGCAACATCCTACTGTCTGATGGTGCCTTTCATTCTCCCCAACGCTCTCGACCGCCTTCCCCTCGCCGTATCAGGAGTTCTTCAGTCAGCTGGATCAGAGGGTGCTCAATGCCTTCCTGAAGGCTTGTGATGAACTTACCGACATCCTCCCTGAGCAGGAGCAGCCGGGTCTGCAGGAAGCTGTGAGAAAACTCCACAAACAATGGAAGGTGAGTCAGGATGTGACAGGGACACCGTGCATCCTGAATGAGGGGAGAGAACACGAACTGACTTGTGTCCAATTGTAAACGACGCTAGGAAATTCATGGAAAGTCACTATAGGGACTTCCTCCGTTAAAAACAAAACAACCCCCCCACCACCACCAAAACATGACCTACAATAAACCCCGATAAAGTAGGGCAGAACTTTGTTATTCCTATTTTTCAGTAGCCTCAACTTTGTCATATTACTTGACTACACTTCTTAGTTTCCTGATTTTCTTTAGCAGGGTGACAATGGCACTTAACTTATTCAAGCAGCATTTGGTAAACTCATGTGAGTAAATCCTGCCAGATATACTACTGAAATTATAGGAGAAAATTATATGTGTATGTATAGTTGCTGCCCTGAAGGATTTCACCATTAGGTAGCAATGATTAAAAATATAAATAAAAACATTTCTTGATTAGGGATTCAATGATGTACAAAGCATAATCCTCTTTCCCCAAAGAACTTTGTGTTCAGTAAGGGAGATGATCAGTTGCCAGTAATAAGAGTATAATATATAAATCCAAAAATGAATAAATAATATACGTGCGAAAGATTTGAAAAAGGGAGGTGGACCCACTTGAGCTAGGACTTTAAAGAGGAAGAAGGGGGCAGTGCCTGTGGCTCAAAGGAGTAGGGTGCTGGCCCCATGTACTGGAGGTGGCGGGTTCATACCTGGCCCCAGCCAAAAACTGCAAAACAAAATAAAATAAAATAAAAAGGAAGCAGGAATATGGGTGGGCAGAAGGGTGAAGAAGCCTCAACCAGAAGAGAGAAGTAGAAGAGTGTGCAAGGGGTGCAGGGACGCAGCAGGGCAGCAGGGTCCCTCTGGCTTAGTGTCACATTCTGGGAAGAACTGTGGGCAATGAGTCTGGGCCTGTCCCATCAAGGCAACCTCAGACTCCACGTGTCAGATTCTGGAGGCAGTGGCAGCATGCCGGGGGCCTTAGAGGGCCGTGTTCCCTCACCTGGACAGGGGGAAGACTTCTCTGACTACAGGTAGAGAGTGCTCATGCCTGGTGGGATTTTTTGAAAACTGGCTGCTCAAACTCTACCATCAGCTTGTCTCACTATCTGGAATTTCAAAACCTCAGTAACAGAAGTTAAAAAATTATTCTCATACGTGTACAGGTGCATCCCACACATACACACAACAGGTAAAGAACTATCTTTAAATTGCTAAATTTGAAAATTCAAGCATCTTATAAGAAAAGATTCTTAAAGAAATCCAAGCTTTCTAAGATGCCTCTGAAGCTTATCATACCCAAATGTATTATGGAATAGAGAATGTAATTGAAAGTTGTATTTTATTATACATACACTCACACTGAATGCTCACGGATGCAACCTGTCATAGCTTATCCAGAGCCCCAGCTTATTTTTTCCCATCAGTTATTTTGGCATTCTTTTAAAGGTAATCCTTTTAAAGGCTATAGGACAGAAGTTAGTTAAAATGAATACATTGTAGGACTAAAGGTAATGATAAAGCTTATGCTTCTATTTAAAAGGAACATAAACTGTTATGCATTGTTTGAGTGCTTTTGCAAGTATGGTCTAGGAAAAGAAGGATACAGAAAGTGTCAGTATCCCTAAACTGTTTAATTTTGGGTTTTATTATCTAAGGAGTCTTCCTTATGTTCCTTTTTTATGAAGTGGGATTAATGTCTGTCCTTCCTATCTCATGGGGTTGTTGACAAAATCAAAAGGGACCCATGGAGAGGAAAGAACTTCTGACATCAGTGCATGATCTAAATCTAAGTTCAAACCCAAGCTTTTCTACTTACCCCTGAACCTTCATAGCCTAACTGTTAAATAGGAGCATTAGTATTTTGCAGAGCTATTGTGAAGATTAAGTAGGCTAATCAATCACTGAGAGAACTCCTGGCCCACAGCAGGCTGGAAGGACTCACAGTGGGCCCAGGACTCGGAAGAGCGCAGAGCAGGTGTGGACAACTGAACAGCAGTGATGAAATCACATTGGCCCTAAAAGGCACATGTTCTGGATATTTTTGCCAGTTCTACTGGAAATATATGTAATCAGGAACATTACCCTATTTTTCGAATCTTCCCATGGCATATAGGATCTTCAAGGAGAAGCTCCTTATCACTTGCTTCATCTGAAGATCGAGGTGGAGAAGAACAGATTCTTAGCCTTGGTAGAAGAATGCAGAACTGAGCTGGAGCGAGAGACCATGCTGGCGGGCCAGGAAGGCAGTGAAAAGATCATTAAAGAGCACAGGGTATGTCCCCCCACTACCAAGGGCGCAGTCACGTAACGTCACATTGCTACATAAAGGTATCACTGATGCTTTGGGTCTGAGAAAAATACCTTCATTACTCTATGTTGGTAGTCTGCATGGGAAATCTTTATTTGAATTTTCTGTGAAAATGTAAAAGCATTATATGACTGTTCACAGAGTTTATAAAAATGTTTATTGCTCATTAGATTTTCTTCAGTGAGAAAGGTCCTCATCACCTCTGTGAGAAAAGGTTACAGCTCATTGAGGAACTGTGTGTGAAACTCCCAGTCCGGGACCCAGTGAGGGACACATCAGGAACCTGTCATGTGGCTCTCAAAGAGCTTAGAGCTGCCATTGACAGCACCTACGTGACACTCATGGAAGACCCAGACAAGTGGAAGGACTATGCTAGCAGGTAACCTTGGAACTGTCCCTACAGCAGGGTATTACCTCTCTCAATTCTCTTAGTTCAGAGATCATTACAAAACAAGAAATGAGACATAGATAGAACTTGTATACGTTGACCATCTAAGGGACTATAACAAACTGGTCAACATATAAAGGTGACCGACGTAAGGAATCAGGCCTACCGCACTGATATGTCCATGTAGTGCACGTCCAGTCTGTGACAAGCAGGTCAACTAGTGGTCAGTATAGGAAAATGGTCAACTATGGAGGTTCTACTGCATTTCATTTTGTGCAATAAAGAAAATGGCGTATGATTTTGCTGATATTCTTATAAAAAATGTTTCATTTGATAAAAAGAATGGGTTTTAGTAGGAAACAGAATGAGGCACTTTATTTCCAAATAACCCAGATGTTATCTCTTTAGGGCAGAGTTGGAGTTGGCCAATTCCTTTCTCCTTGATTTCTTCATATCCTTGAAAGGGGGCTACTGCGCCTCACCCTGGTGAGGACATGTGAGGCCAGTCCTCAAGTGATCCCTTCCTTCCAGGTGTTTAGGCCCCGAGACACGTTTTTTTTTCTCAGTTGGCTCCCTCCAAATAATCTGAGCACCATGGTGGCCACCCCTTGCCCTGGGTTGTATATTAAAGGAATAGTTTACAAAAAAAAAAAATGTTAACCAATTTTCTAAGCATTTGATCATTTAATTACCATGAGTATATTCAAAATAGAAAACATAGTCTAACCATTCTGATATTTTCCCCCTTTAATAAAGAAAGTGCTTGTGTTATTTCAGATTTTCAGAGCTCTCGTCTTGGATATCTGGAAAGGAGACACAGTTGAAGGCTATCGAGGGTGAGGCCATCAGCACTGATAACCAGGAAGAGCTCACACGTGCTGTTGCAGTAAGTTCATGGCTCCTTGTTTACTAAAGGAAAATTGCCATTCATTTTTTTTTTTTTTTGAGACGGAGCCTCAGCTATCCCCCTGGGTAGAGTGCCATGGCATCACAGCTCATAGCAACCTCCAACTCCTGGGCTCAAGCGAGTCTCCTGCCTCAGCCTCCCAAGTAGCTGGGACCACAGGCGCCCACCACAATGCCTGGCCATTTTTTTTGGTTGCAGCCATCATTGTTGTTTGGTGGGTCCGGGCTAGAGATTTGAACTCACCACCTTAGGTGTAGTGGCTGGCACCCTAGCCGATTGAGCCACAGGTGTCGAGCCAAAATTGCCATTCATTAAGAAAATAAACTAGACAATCTAACTGTTGTCTTGTTTTTTTCTCTCTTGAAAAAAAAATTATGTTCCTGAAAATTGTTTTTAAAATAAGACTCATGTTACTGTGGAGAAATTTAGGGTTTTTTTTTTTTCCTATTGAATCATTGGTTGCTTTGAGAATTAGTCATTCTCAATGGGGCCTCCAAAGTTTCTTTAGCTAATGGGGAATCCTGCGAGGGAAACTGCCCACAGAGGTTTAAGAATTGTCTTGGAAACAAGAACGTCAGATGCTTTTTTTTTCTTTTTTCTTTCTGTCTTTTTTTTTTTTATTAAATCATAGCTGTGTGTATTAATACAATCATGAGGTACAATGTGCTGGTTTTACATACAATTTGAAATGCTTTCATCAAACTGGTCAACATAGCCTTCACGACATTTTCTTAGTTATTGTGTTAAGACATTTATATTCTATACCTAGTAAATTTCACTTGTACCCTTGTAAGAAGCACCATAGGTGTGGTCCCACCAATTACTCTCATTCCACCCATCCTCCCTCTCTCCCCTTTCACCTTCTTTTTGGGCTATAATTGGGTTATAGCTTTCATCAGAAAGCTATAAATTGGTTTCATAGTAAGACCAAGTACATTGGATACTTTTTCTTCCATTCTTGAGATACTTTGCTAAGAAGACTATGTTCCAGCTCCATCCATGAAAACAAGTAAGCTTTTATACATTTTCAGCCACACCAGAGCCAAACCACAGAAAAACCAAGGAACTGGGCAAAGTCTCTAAGCATCCTTTCTGTATCAGATCCAAGCTGGGGTGGCTCATTGCCATCTCTATGAGTGTGAATACATCCTGGTAAACCTGGCCAGGTCCTCGGAGCCTCAGGCTTGAACACAGGCTTCCATCTGTGAATGATGCTCGAACTCTCCGACACTGACACGTGAAAATTCTTTATCTTTCAGCATCTTTAACCCTTGTACATCACATAGTTAAGGAGAATACATTTCCTTTCTGTTCTTGTCCTCTGAGTTCTGGTTTTTTTTTTTCAATTGTATCATCTCAAGTGCTAGAGGTGCTCAATAATATCATAGTATACATATAGAGGGATATTTACATTTGTTACTAGTTGCTGTGAAGGTACAAAGAGAATACACATCTTTTTTTTTTTTTTTTTGAGATAGAGTCTCACTCTGTTGCCCAGGCTAGTTCCAAGCACCCTCAAACTATTGGGTTCAAGCCATCCTTCTGCCTTAGCCTCCCAAGTAGCTGTGACTACTGGTGTATGCCACAACACTCAGCTAATTTTTCTACTTTTAGTAAAGACAGGGTCTTTATCTTACCCTGGCTGGTCTCAAACTCCTGGGCTTAAAGGACCCTCCCCAATCCTGTTGGCCTCTCAGAGTGCTAGGATTATAGGCACGAGTCATCATGTCTTGCCTAGAATTCACATTTTAGAATGAAGAGATTTCCTGCTTTGGGAACCATCTGGCGAGTATGGACTTGTCTTGTAAAATCCCTGTAGCCACCCTGTTTGGGGAACCCCCACTGCTGTGCCACCCTAGAGCTTGTATAGGAGGTTCAGGCTTCCCCGCGGTCTTTTGGGGCTTATCTTGGCCAGTAAACCCTTCCTTCCTGGATTAAAGCTGTGATCTTATTTATATCTCCTAATGTATGGGATATTGACTTTTTTTTTTTTTTTGGAGTTTTTGGCCGGGGCTGGGTTTGAACCCGCCACCTCTAGCATATGGGGCCAGTGCCCTACTCCTTTGAGCCACAGGTGCTGCCCCTGGGATATTGACTTTTAAAAGCTAACAAACACAAGCCAGAAAGTATAATGAACCTTTGCAGTCGTGGCCAACCTTTTATCTTCTCTGTTTTGCACTGGAAAAATTAGAGTTGCCTTGGGCCACGCATCAATCACACAGACACGAATGAAAGAAGATGAGCAGGGAAAAAAAGGTTCATGCACACTTTTCATGATAGCTGACACCAAAGATAAGCAAAACAATCCTTAAATGATCAGGAATGTGGCCTGTGGGCCACAGGTTGGACATCCCTTCTTTAGAGCCATTCATAACAATAGTCTACAAGTAGTTCAATAAATTAGTTAACTTAAAAAAATACTACTATTCTTTTTTCCAAAATTAACCATGTTCCTTCCAGCTCACATAGTATATATACACACACACACACGTATATATATACATGCATATATATGTGGTATAATTCTCAATTTTGGTATTTTCGTCTATAGTACTTCTAGAAACATCTTCATTTAGATCAAGAAAATATCAGTAAATATTTAACCAATCTAATTATGAAGTTTTTTTTTTTTTGAACATTGAATAGATGATAGTACTCTTTCGAGCAACTTGTGGCCTTTTGTTTAAGACGTGTATGAAACATAAATTGAGCTGGCATGCTGCTAGGGAATGAATCTCTGTCTCTGTTACTCTCCACCTTGCAGTTTGGTTGAGTCCTTTCCTGCTGGAGAATTACGATTCACAGCTATGCTTTGTTCATCAAAAGTGTTCTCTCATTGTAGGAGATCAGAAATGGTATTACCAAAAGAGGTGAGACTCTCAGCTGGCTAAAAGCCAGGCTGAAAATTTTGATTGAAGTTTCTTCTGAGAACGAAGCCCAAAAGCAAGGGAATGAGCTGGCAAAACTCTCCAGCTCTTTCAAGGCTCTGATGACCCTCCTGTCAGAGGTAAGTCATTCGTGCACACTCTACACGGACCATTCTGAGTGAGGATTCTGGAAGGTTCTCTTTCTCTGGTTGTAGTTTAGCAAGTCATTTTATAAAGAAACTGTAGTTCAAACAGAATACTTATCATATTTATTTACATGAAGATTGTTGATAAGAAGGAGTAGGATGTTTGAGTTATGATAGTCTGTGCCATTATTGGAGATATTAACTCAGGTTATTGACCCAGGTCTAAAGCATGAAGCTTATAAAATCCATATCCTCCTACTAAAACCATTGTCATTTCCCAGTCTGTTTAAGGTATGTCATAGAAGTTAAGAACAAGGCTTGAGGTCAGACAAACCTTTAGAATTTGAATCTGATATCCTACTTCCTATGCAACCTTGAGCTTGTTATTAAACATCTTTGAGCCTTGATTTCCTTACTTGTAAAACAGACTTAAAAATGCTCCAAAAGGCAGTGTCAGTGATTAAATGTAATAATTTGTTTAAAGGGCTTAACTAATATGTTCAATAACTAATAGCTAATAATAATAAAATATTTAACATCTAGTTGGCAGGTCAGTAAAATTCTCTTTTTAGCCAAGGTCTACTTGTTTTAAACTTCTCAGGTATGCATGTCAATGTTTCTCTGCATTGCTTTATAGAGTAAAATATAAACCCATCTACTTCATTTCTATTGGGGTCTCTTCTGCCACCAGCAAGAATATTTTTGCTGACCAGGTTTTTGTATGAGTCTACAAAGTTTGGGCATAGGAGATAATGCAAGGGTATAAAGTAAAAGTAGATGTTTACTAGTATTTCCCCAAGTCGTATAAATATAAACTGGCATGGGAAAATGACATAGTGGATGAATATAAAATGTATATAAGGCTCTCTGATTCTGAAGATCTAGAATTCTCTATAATGTCCCTAATCCAATGATTTGTCAATTAACCTTTTATATTCTCAGTCCGTGTAAATCTGCTTTGAGACTGTAGTAGTGAATTTACATAAGCCCCAAATACACTGAATTGCATGCAGTTTTCATTTTTTTGTGAGAATCGTACACATAAATTACAATTTTCTTAAGAATGTTTGACAAATTGAAAATAGAGGTACGATTCATCAAATTTTGGAACATAAACTATTTCAATCCTTTGATTATCCATCTTCCATAGCAACGGTCAAACCTCATCAGTGCCATTATCGTACTTTAAGTGAAAATTTGAAATTCTATTCTTTCCTTATCTACTTAAATGAGAGTAAAGGTAAAAAGCAACAGTCTGAAAAGTTGGCATTTATGAAGGTTACTGTTGAGCCAAGGTCTAACAAAGGGTTTTGGTCACACGGATAGACAAATTTATAATATATTTTGTCACTCCTCCAAAACAAAACAAAACATTTTGTCAGCTTTTAAAATTAGAAGTTTCTGATCTCCTTAAAATTATTCCAAGGAAGGCCATTTGCTTTATCTTCCAAATATTCTCATGATATTGCCCGTAGGACTTGTAGCAAGACTCTAACGCCAACAAATGTTTATACAGACATTAGTTTTCCCACACTTACCTATCTCTAACTTTTGTATAATTTATATTTATATTATGTTTTGCTACTTAGTTGCTTAATGAAAGCAAAAAGAGAGGAATAGAAAAACACATTCTGTTTATAGATAAATTTGTAAGAAAAGCTGGATTTGCCATTCATTCCCTTCCTTTGATAATAATTGATTTAGTATTTAATGTTGAAAAAAGCATGTTTACAATGGTCCAGTGTAAGGAAAAAACAAGGCATGGGCAGATTCACTGTATGGAGCGAGTAGTTATTTCTTTCCATAGATTCACATTGGTCTGTACTGAGATCTGGAGTTGGTACTTTATCAGGGTTTTAGTGCTGGGTGGAGAACAGGATGCTCCAAGATCCCCCAGACAAACTCAGATCTCAAGAGGGTCAAAGGAACAGGCAGGATAGGAGAGGAAGAAACTGGAAGGTGTCTGTGGAAAAAGTGATAAACTATAAAACCAATGATCTCAGTGGACATGAAGGATAGACTCTGAGAGTAAATACATTAGTGGCATTAAATAGAAAAAGTAGAAGTCAGAAGAGAAAGTTGAAAGTTCAGGAAAATGACAAGGAAGAAGATCCCCTAGAGAACCACAGAATTCAATATTATTTTGATGTTTTATGTAGAAATACTAGAAGTTCATTTTCAACAAATACTCCTCTTTTTCTACTCTACAATTTTTCTTGCTTACCTGTGGCTCAAGTGGCTAAGGTACCAGCCACATACACCTAAGGTGGCAGGTTCGAATCCCCAGCCTGGGCCCACCAAACAACAATGATGGCTGCAACCAAAAAATGGCCGGGTGTTGTGGCGGGCACCTGTGGTCCCAGCTACTTGGGAGGCTGAGGCAGGAGACTCGCTTGAGCCCAGGAGTTGGAGG
>CAUYQV010006592.1:0-23136 GCA_963574575.1 Galagoides demidoff
AAATGCATAGTCTACCAATAGAAATAAAGTGAAAATACTCAAGGTAAGATGTGAAACAATAATAATTCTAAAATGTAGGAAAAGCTCTTCTAGACCTTGGCCTTGACAAAGAATTTATGACTAATATCCCAAAGGCAACCACGGCAGCAACAAAAATAAATAATTGGGACGCAATTAAATTAAAAAGCTTTTGCCCAGTGAAGGAAATGATCAACAGAGTAAAAGGAAAATCTACAGAATGGAAGATAATGTTCGCAGAGTGTATAGCTGACAAAGGGCTAATATCTAGAATCCTCAAAGAACTCAAATTAGCAAGAAAAAATCAAACTGGGCAAAAAACATGAACAGAAGTTTTTCAAAAGAGAATAAACAAATGACCAACAAACTTAGGAAAGAATGCTCAACAGTGCTAATCAGCAGGCAAATGCAGATTAAAACCACACTGAGATGCTGCCCCCTGTCGGAAGGGCCTGGACTTAAAAGGTCACAACCATTGGATGCTGGCACAGATTCCGATAGAAAGGACTGCGGGCAGGGGTGTTCAGTGTGTGGCTGCAGGTTGGCGTGTGCATTGTATGTGGGTTTCTTTTTTTTTTTTTGCTTATTTGTGATGTTAGATATCTCAAATATTATGCACAAACACTTTTTGCTTTTGCTCAGCTTTCTTTAGTGTTTGTGTTTTAAGTGTGTGGTCCAAAACAACTCTTCTTCCTCTAAGGTAACACAGAAAAGCCAAATGGTTGGATACTCCTCTGCGGGACAGCAAGTTAGTACAATCTCCGTGGAAAACAAGATGGAGATTTCTCAAAGAAATGAATGCAGAACTACCATTCCATCCAGTAATCCCACTCTCAGTATCTACCCAAAGGAAAAGAGGTGATTTTATTAAACAATCAAAAACATCTGCACCAGAATATTTATCACAGCTCAGTTAAGGATTGCAAAGACATAGAACCAACTTGGTGCCCATTAACTCATGGAAGAATAAAGAAAATGTAAAAACTTTAGATAGATAGACAGACACGCACGCACACATGCACACACACACACACACACACACACACTGGAGTACTACTCAGCCATAAACGTAATGAAATAATGTCTTTTGTAGAAACTTGAATGGAAATGGAGAGTATTATTCGAAGTGAAGTATCTCAGGAATGGAAAAATAAGCACCAAGGTTCTCACTGTAAGTGGGAGCTAAATGGTGGACACACATGGGCATAAAGAGAGGTAAGGGGCACTGGAAACCAATATGGGGAGGAAGTGGGAGATGTGTGAGGGAAAAACTTACCTCTTGAGTACAATGGACATTATTTTAGTGATAAGAACACTAAAAGCCCTGACTTAACCATGACACAGTTATCCATGTAAGAGGAACATTTGTATGTCCTTAATATTTGAAATAAAGTTATAAAGTTTCTTAAAAGTTGTTAAAATGTATAAATATGTTCACAACATACATAATAACTAACCGTAAAGCTGTTTTGCAAAGACTAGGTTGAAAACGAATCAAAAATTGCATTAAAATTCTTTTCTCTGCCCTTCAATAAGAAAAGTTTAGAAATGCATGAGCTTTTAAACTGCTGCTTTCAGGGCTGGGCACTGTGGCTCATGCCTTTAATCCTAACACTCTGGGAGCCCATGGTACATGGATTGCTTGAGCTCACAGGTTCAAGACCAGCCTGAGCAAGAATCAGATCTTGTCTCTAAAAATAGCGAGGCATTGTGGTGGGCACTTTTAGTCCAGCTACTCAGGAGGCTGAGGCAAGAGAATTGCTTGAGCCCAAGAGTTTGAGGTTGCTGTGAATTATGATGCCATGACACTCTACCAAGGGTGACAAAGTGCGACTCTGTCTCAAAAAAATAAAAACAATAGTAATAAAAAATAATAATAATAATTAAAATAAAATAAATAAATAAAGTGCTACTTTCAAAATTGACCTAAGTTATTAGGAAAATATTAAATTTTTCTACTTGAGTTAATATAATATTTGTGCTTTATTCAAAATCAGTTGTAAAACTTTAATCAAAGTATTAAATGAAATTTATGGGAAATAGAAATTATTTAAAAAATACTTGCAAACTAAAAGACATTCAAATTTAACCCTACTAAAGCAAAGTTAAATTGAACAAAGCAGGCCATGCACCCTTAAATGATATACTAAATTTAATTTTGAAATTCTATGATTATGCTTTGAAGCACCTTGAAATATGGGAACAATTATTTGACAGAGTTGTTTTTTTTTTAATAAGCTAAATTTATATTCTTAATGGGATGAAACTGAGACAGTCTAAAATGTTGCAGTGTTTCAATTTGGCAAAAGCCTCAGAAGAGTCAACGGATAACTTATTTGGTGAGTTTCTTTCTTTGAAATGAAGCAGAAATAGATATATTTACATAACATTGGGAGTCTAAACATGTCTGTAGCTGGGAAGAAGTTACTGGGCTTTCCAGTCTTATAAGTGAGTAGATGAATGTGGGGAGCAAAAGAAGTTTCAAACATTGATGATTTGTTAATAACATTTGTCACTCTTTCTTCTTTCTTACCTTCTTCCTTCTTTCCTTTTTAAAAATTCTAAACATTTGTTTATCTGACATACACAGAGCTGTGCATAATGCATGTTTACAACTTGATGGCTTTGGAAATAAATATACATTTGTGAAATCATAACCACAGTCTATACTATAAACCTATCTTTTACCTCCAGAAGGTATCTCCTGCCCTCTTATTTATTATTATCATTCATTTGTGATAAGAACACACGTATAAATTCTACTCTTTTAGCAAGTTTTAAAATGTACAATACAGTATTTTTAAATATAGGGTGGCCATAAAGTTTGAATTTAAAATTGCACATGAACTTTATGGCCACCTTGTATAGGCCTCACGCTGTGCAGATCTCCAGGACTTGTTTATCTTGTACAACTGAATTTTTTTACTTTTCTCCTAGCCCCTGGCACCCACCATTCTATCCCCTGTTTCTACAGGTTTGACCAGTTAGATTTGGCACGTAAGTGGTATCATGTAGTATTTTTCCTTTTTTCTGTGGCTTATTTCACTTATTGTTCGCCAGTTTCATCCATGTTGTTGTAAATAGCAAATTTCTTTTTTAAGGCTGAATAAAATTCCATTGTGCTTATATACTCCATTTTTTAAATCTCTTCTATTGATGAACGCTGAGGTTGCATCCGTGTCTTGGCTGTTGTGAATAATGGACACGGGAGCACAGATGTCTCCATGAGAAACTAATTTCAATTTCCTTGAAATATACCTAGAAGTAGGATTTATATGAGAGTTCTATGTTTAGTTTTTCGAGAAACTTCCATACTGTTTTCCATAGAGGTTGCACCAATTCACATTCACATCAATGGTATACAAAGGCTCCTTCTCCATCTCCTCACTAAATTTGCCAATTTTTAAATAATAGCCATCTTTATGATGTGGCTTCTTGGTGGTTTTTAATTTGCATTTCTCTGATGATTTACTGATGTCGGGCACCTTTTC
This sequence comes from Galagoides demidoff, assembly GCA_963574575.1. Classification (NCBI taxonomy): domain Eukaryota; kingdom Metazoa; phylum Chordata; class Mammalia; order Primates; family Galagidae; genus Galagoides; species Galagoides demidoff. The sequence continues at coordinate 3,510 of CAUYQV010006592.1, forward strand.
ATACACCTGTTTTGGGGAACACCTTTTAAGCAATAAACTTCCATCCCTTTTACAGAAACACCCCACAAAGTCTGGAGCATAAAAAGCACATCACACTTTATAATCAGTGTATCAACTCACAGACAAACACACACATACAGAGATAGTAGAAAATTTAGAATTTCAAGGAAATGGAAGAACTTGACAATGAACAGTTAGTCCCCAAACAAGTGTCCTTTCAGTTTGAGGGACTCCATGCCAGTTAGACTTTATAAACAAACACCATAGACAGTCATGTGTGATTTGAGAAACTCTAAGATCTTTTCCAGACTTCTCACTTATGCTCTCCATATCTAATATTTCCAAATTAACCTTTCTACTTTGTAAGGGAATAAACATTTTGACCATAATGTAATCACATGTAAGTCTTTATATTGAAAGAATCTAATGCTAAACTCTGGGACAAAGATTCTGAGAAGTACATTTCTCTGGCTCCCAAGAGCCTGTGACGCAGGGAGGAGCACAGGTAGTTAAAAGTATCTCTGAGTTGCGAATAATAATTGCCACACAGACCTTTACGTGATCTGTTGAAAATCACATAGAATGACATAGATTATTCATGGACGCATCCATTTTCAAGAAAACCCTTGATACCGGAATTTCATGTTGTCTCCTGGCTGGTTCACCAAATCTGATACCAGATTTCCAGGTTCTTGGTCGTGGTGATTTGAAGAATAAATCCATGGACCACAGATCAGTGGCAAGACAGAGTTTATTTACAGAAAAGAATACAAAAACACTAAAGTTCCTGGTAGGGAGAGAAAACCCTAGTTGGGAGAGAAATCTCTCTCCATTTAGGGGTATATATAGGTGCATTGGTTCCCTCTATATGAGGTCAGGAAATGAATGGACACAGTCTCTTCCTGGGGCAAGGTGAATCAGTGTACTAGTGAATGGACACAGTCCATTCATGGAATTGAGGCCTAGGAAACTTACATGAAATTGACCTAGGCATGGGAAATGGGGGTTCCCTATTTAGTCATAAGTTTAGGGAAGGAGACACCAAGGTGCCCATGTCTCTCCAGCAGTTGCCCAGTCCCTTTGGCTACTAGAGCCTCCAATAGGGGAAGGAGGCTCCCCACCTCGCCTACGCTTCAGCTGGCTGGTTCCTCTGCCGGCTGTGGCAGAGGCGGTGGGTCCTCCAGCACCACTTGTCCTTTATCACCCTCATTATGGAATGGCAAGATACTTACCAACTTCAAGAGTTTAATTATCCATGAGAAGAAAGTGGGCTTCAACTTTCTAAATTTTTTTTTAATTCTTTAAAAGTCCTAAACCTGAATCAGATACATGAAATTAATATTTGTGTTATTTCAATTGTGAACGCATGGTACTTCTATATTTCTAGTTTTTATAATTTTGAAATCTTTCAAGATTATTTTGATTTATTGAACAGAAAAGTAGCAGCATAATGAACACTGGATGGGAACCAAGAAAAAAAAAGTACCTTCTTGAAAGGGTTTCTAGGTTTACTTCTAACGATGCTTGGAGGACATCTTAAATCTAAATTATGATTTAAGATAATTGTGCCAAATATCTTTGACATGAGAAAGTGGACCCCAAAACTTTAGTTCAGTCTGAAGGCCAAGGGGATTTTAAGCTTCAAGCAGGATTCCAGTGCCAGTCTTAGGTGGAAATAAGAGAACAATTAATTAAACAAATAAGCAGCGGGCAGGATACTCCCAGCTGAGCAGCCCCTGCACATTGCTGGTAAACTCTGGTTTTGGCTGTCTTGATTAAATCCTAAATAAGGGTGGATTATGCGTGGAATTTCTGGGAAAGAGGCAGAGAATTCCTCGAATGGGATACCTCCTCTTCTCATACCCTTCAAGGAAACTTCCGGGGCTTGTCACAGTGATTGTAAACTGTCATCATACTGGTGGGGTTTCTCTTAGCATACTAATACGTGGGCAACCAGGAAAGTTTTGAGACAGACTGTGTTACGGTCCATTATTTCACTTCCAAGAAACACAGCAGCATCTTTGCGATTCACCATGCAAGTTTCAACATGCTGGGCTTGTCTGTGTTGCTAGGAGGGCTTCCTTGGTCTTCATCCACGGGCATCTTATGTTTCTTGATTTTTGTATATCTTGAAACTTTTGTAATGACCCAAATACATTATAAGCAGGGTACAACGAGCAAGAAGGGCAAGCAGAGGTTGATTTCTTTGCCACCTGGGTTCTCACTGGTCCTATCCGGTTTTGTCACTCATCCTGTTTTTTGTGAGAGACCTTGGTTTGGGTCTCATGACTTCTAAATAAACAGGGCCAGTTAGATTCCTATCTCATCTTCACCAAATTAAATCACCACTTCTTCATGAAAAGGTTTGTGGTGCTGCAGTACAACACGGAGGAGTTTATTTTATCATCATTTCAAGGATAAACATTTTGCAAATTCTTTATATACATTATGATATATGGCCTGCATAGCAACTTTATAAGATAAAGAGGATGGCTATTATAATTCCGTGTTAAAGACTAGAATCAAGCTCTGTCCTCCCTGGTCACCTTGTGACACGTTATCACACAGCTAAACTGTGACACAGCGCCCATTATGTTTCAGGTTTTCCAAGTTCAAGCATTTGACACTTTTTCTGTGACACCATTTGTCCCCTTCCCAGGATATCTTTTAATGCTGTGAGTTTTTCTCATCAAATTCTTTTTTTTTAAACTAAGACTATTTTAGTTATCTGTGATTATGATAATAAAATATTCCCAACTTAACAGAAAAAAAAATGAAAGCCCTTCTGTGAGTCCTGATAACTCCAAAGTTCTATGATTACCTACTCTCCTACAATCTCCTATTATGCCAAATATACATACAAGCATACATGTATTTGTAGGCAAATCTCAATGCTACATAATTTTATTGTTTTCAAGAAAGGAGAGAATTAAAAACATAATGGATTGTGATTTAATTTTTTTTGAGGTTAATTTTTTCTTTTTTTATTCAATCATAGCTGTGTACATTACTGCAGTCAGGGGGTACACTGTGCTGGTTTTATATACCATTTGAAATATAATATTGCAAAGATCTTCACACTCACAAATTTAAACTTCAGAAAAAAATTCCAGACATTTGTATGCATTTTTGGTTTAGAAAGTATGGTCACATGACATCATAGAATTGAAGACAAATATTAACAATAAAATAAATATATGCTGAGTTGAGTCAGAAACTTGTAAAAGTCAATTTGGTATTAAATTTTTGATATCTTTTTCTTCTTTAAAAGGGCCAGGACATTTGTTAGAAATTTGTGTGAACCTTGATTTCTACCTTTGTGTCTATCATTTCTCAGATAAAACCCAAATAAACTCAAAACTCAAATAAAATCTCTGAAGTAATTATGTGATGACATCAATGTTTTCCATTTTCGTTATTCACGCTCTATCTCAGCCTAAGATGCCTCTAGACACTTCCATCTCCATCCTTTGATATGTTGCCCAATTTCTTTTGCTTTCTCTAACTGAGGTAGAAAGTATAAATATAGCTCTTGACTTTTACCTGTTTTATGAGATAAGTAATGGGGAAAGGTTCCAGGAGAAAAAAAGACAGAGACGGACACAGGCAGATTAACTTTCACATGATAATCTGTTCTTAAAAAACAGGAGTAAAAGGTCTAATTCATCTAACTAAGTCTGGTTGAGGCAAAGCATTTAAAGACCACAAATAACATTGTGATGATGCCCAAAAGGAATGCCAGAGTTACATATTTGTTTTCTTAGTGATATGTCCTTAATCACTGCTTATTCCTGCAGCAATTATTAGAACTTGTTCTCAGCTTAAGCTGTTTCCTTAGATGATTACGTAACCTGTAGAAATAATGATTGACTGGTGTAGCAAAGAAGAACTGTTTATAATTTTAGGATAGCAAAGGCTATTTCTAGCCTTATTTACTGTGATAGGCATTTCTTCTAATGAAAAATCAGTTTGAGTCAACTCTTTGCCAATTCAGATTCAATTGTACAAAATGTTACACACCAACAAAACAAAATGAAACAAAATTACCTTCTATTCGTCTCTATCCTTTGCACCTCATTATTCTTTGGGCCAGTTAGACCGCCACTGTATTAATTTCTGTTTTTATTACATGTCTTTATTACATGCACACTCACAAAAATGATGTAGAAAGATCAACAATATGGTCTCTTGGAGATTTTAACCATTTCATATGTTTTTAACTATTTTTTTTTCATATAGTTGGTCTATATGCACACACAAATACATATAGGCACATACATATCTAGTTTTGCATACTTATTTTTCATGTATTATTCTCAAGTGTAATATATGTCTCTCTAAATGGAAAAATCTTCCAAAGGAAAAAAGAACATAATTTCTTTAATACTAGAAGGCTACTGTTTTGTTTAATCTGTGATTGCAGTCTTTACTGTAAGTCAAGCTTGACTTCAGAGTTACAGTGTAAGTTCCTATATAGGAGGGATTTTATCATACATTAAAAAAAAAATGCTTCACAGTACCTGTCCCCAGTGCTGAAAACAGTAGAATTAAAACATGTTTGTTTTGACATGGTTCAGTGTCTTTACTTTCAGAGGAGACCAGGTTGTTCTTGTCTCCCTGCTTCAAATCTGAAATTTCAGTGGGGTACAGAGAAAGCTTGTATTGTAATGTTGGCCTCTGTTTCCTACCGTGCCCTGAAAACTTTTTTTTTTACTTTTAAAAAGTGATTTGAATGAAGACAAATGGGGTTGTTTCAACACTTACATTCTATGATTACACAGTATGATGATCTTATGGACAGTATTTGGAATTAAAATTCATAGGTGGTGATCAAAGCTCAGTGACATCCCTGAGAATGGAGAAACAAGGAAGAGGCTTGCTGTAGAGGAAAGAATTAAACTGACAATGGAGAGAAGAGTAAGGTGAAAAGGACCATATGGCCTGCTCCTTCCTTCAACAGCTGTTTGAGAATTTACTTTATGGAAGCATTGTGCTGGGTGCTTGGGAAACATTAAGCTTAGTAGTTATAATTCATGCCTTCTGTGAGCTTCAGGCCAGGGGAAACAGATATTATAAATTGAGATAAAATAAATAAACACACCCATATAGCAAATGCATAATTACTTGAAATTCTGCTGAGGATCTGGAAAGTAAATACACTTGGGATGAGGAGGTATAAGAGGAGGAGATACTTTGGTGTGGGAGCAGTTGGAATAGAGAAAGCTCTTTTGAAGTGTGCTCTATCTGCGGAGGCCCTTCTCAGACACAAGCACAATGTGTGAATCCCCTGATGGCTCTCCAGACTCTGGTTCAGTTCCTTGACGTCTTCTGAGAGATGTTTCTGTGTCCTACTAATTAACACCCCCTTTAGTCTAAACTAGAAGAAACAGTTTTCTGTTCCTTGTGAGATCAGAAGTTGGGCTGAAGCTGAGATGAGTCTGGAGGTGATATGAATAAAAACATGATTTGTTTGGGGCCTGGTCTTCTGGACGTCGATACTCTAGCAGTCAGCATAGCGAAGCATTTAAAATATACTGAATATGCCTACATTTCTGAACAGCCTCTGTCTAAAGTATGGACTTTGTAATCAGTCACAAACATGCAGAATTCTGAGAGATAGAAAACACCTGAAGGAAATTGTGTCAACTTAAAGACAAGGAAACAGAAAAGGAAAAAGGAGATTCCAGGCTAAGGCAAGACTGTAGAACTAATTTACAGTATAACCAAGAAGAAATATAGAAGTATGATGGCCACTTTAGCGCTTTCTTTGAAAGTACAAAGCCATTCTCTAAAAACTGCCAGGCCTCTCTAATGACACTGCTGACTCTTTGATCATATCCCAACATTTTATTTTATTTTATTAAATTATAGCTGTGAACGTTAACACTGTCATGGGGTCCAGTGTGCTGTTTTTTTTTATACAATCTGAAATATTTTCATCCAACTGGTTAACATAGCCTTCATGCCATTTTCTTAGTTATTGTGTTAAGACATTTATATTCTACATTTAGAAAGATTCACATGTACCCTAACAAGATGAACCATAGACGTGGTCCCACCCATTGCCCTCCCTGCACCCATCCTTCCCCCTCCCCTCCCCTCCCTCTCCCCTTTCCTCATATTCTTGGGCTATAATTGGGTTATAGCTTTCCTATGAAAGCTATAAATTACAGTCATGAGCAAGTGAACACCTCCCACAACACAGACCACTGTCGTAAAATGAGAATGCTACAGTAAGAGCTGAGCTGATTCCTCACAACAATGCTGGGATCCAATAATGTTATCTTGATTTCGTTTTTCCCCTTAGAGATTAGCAAAACTTGAATAAGATCATGTAGGACCGGGAATGCCAGCGATAATTATAACCCACTTTATAATTGGGCTAAGCAGCAGTGTACTCATGGGCACCACTTTGTACCTAAAATACATCACGGATGCCCCCAGGGCCAAATGATGTCATCAGATTGATTACATCATTCTTTGGCAGTAGAAGCTGAAGGACATTGAGATCACTGCAGCCACGGCCAGTGCCAAGACCTGGACCAACTGCTTCCCAATCTCTTTCAAATTCTTTTGAAATTACAACATCAGAGAACTTCAAGCTCATATGAAATGGTTACATGTTGAGTTTATAGAATATGAAGATTTAATAATTCATCCTTACTGCAAAAAGATACGCCCAGTACTCCAATTTGCAAATATTTAGTAGAATTTATTAAAGTAAGATCTAACAGCATGCATGCTGTTCAAAAAAATAAAGCATATTCAAACCGGAAAATTAATTTGAACTTAATGTTGTTTATAATAAAAATTCTCACTGAAAAAAAAATTCATTTGAATATCTAAAGGCTGACTTGACTGGCAGATAAGTTTCTCAATAAATACATTTCCATAGGAGTCTGAGCAAATACTTAATTCAGGGCAATTGAGGCCAAAAGCTGATAAAGGAAGAACAAGGACTTGTTTTCTCAGGGCAGAAAAGCATAAAACGACTTCTCGTCTCGGCTCAGTGTGAATTAAACACTCGCTGTAGAATATTTAAACTTTGATCCTAGATCAGTGCTCTCTAAATTGAAGACTTAACTTCCTAATCTCAGAGCTTCGTATCTGATGAGAATTGAATACACTCTTCCTATCTCTTACTTGACCCTGTGTGGTCACTACCAAACTTAATGACTCTTTCTCCTTGCAGATTAAGAAATAATACACAAAAACCTAAATCTTCAGATAGAAAAATAAAATCTAATATCCTTCATACAGTCTATTTTTAGGCTTCTTAAGAATACATGTAAATATTTTTAAGATTTTCATACATTTGCAAAATGGTCATTTAAGTTTTGTTTCCAAATAATTAAAAATATTCTAAGATTAAAAATAATACTTACTTAATATATGTGATTTAAGCATTCTAAAACCATTAACCCCTTTCCTTAGATTTTTTGCTGACAATTTTTTCCTGGAAAAAAAAATTGTTTTCCATTAGTTGTTCTAAGGATTCAGAATCATAATCAATGAAAAAACAGAATTATTGGTGTGTAAAATTTCTTCTAGAACAGCATCAGTTAAAAAAAAGATACGCTGACACCATACATATACCTTTCAACAGATATCTTATTACAATATTTCTGAGTTCCTATTGTACTTGGAAATTAAATTAGTTGAAAGTATTCAACATATGGGGTCCATTCATTTTAAAAACCAATCCTATTTTTAAGTTATTATAAACCAACACATATGTATTTAGGAGTCATTTCCTTAGAGTTAAAAGAATTCTTTGCTTTTAGAAGTAATAACTGTGTTTCTATCTACCTTTGTGCAGAAAGGGTTCGTTTTACACACACACACACACGCATACATGTATATATAGCCATGCACACATATGGAGGCGTATCTATATGATATATGTGTAAATGTATACGACTATAAATCACAGTATATGTTTTTGTTTCTATATCTTTCTCTCTGTAGTACTTAAAACCTAAATAGTTTAAACTTCTTTGCTTATGATGTGTGCTGTTTGGATTATAAGAGAAGAGAAGGCTTCTATGAAAAGAATACCAAGAATTGTTCATTTCAAGACACAAAATATTTGATTGGCAATTCTCAGGCCAAAGGGGAGTGATTGTCAGCTGGTTTTCTCCTTTTATCTAATTTCTATTGGAAAAAAAATGTTCTTTTTAGAGCGAAGTCTTCCTATTCAATTATAAAATATGGTGGGTAAATGGCATGATGGATAAAAAATAGGAGTGGAGAGTGAAGATGAATTTAGTGAAATATTGCTTACAAGAAGAAAAATCTTGGGAAGATTTCCTTGGAACTAGGTTCACTTGATCTATGTGATGGAAAATCAGGCCGCCAACACAATAGGAAATCATTGCTTTTCAAAGAATCTTTACTTTAAACTCCTTTAGATTTCAAGAAGGAAACATCTATAGGTATAAGGATCATGGTTGTCATAGAAACTTATTCTAGATAACAACAACAACAACAAAATTGAATATTTTTCTCTAAACGGGATTTCTCTTCCTTGACCAGAAGTGGAAAAAAGGTGAAAATACAAGAAGTTATTTTGGAATTCTCCTATACGAGTAAATAAAATTAGATAGAACAGTAAGAGGAAGTTTAAAAAGAAAAAAGAAGTTTTATCTCATTCAGGAAAGAAATCCTACTCTAGGAGGTGAGTATACTGTAACAGCAGGCATCTTCAAACTACAGCCTGCGGCCACATACAGCCCACCTAGAACATTTATCTGGCTGGCCGGGTGTTTTTGCCATCGCTGCCTGTCCTACTTAGCAGTCGACTCATCCCGGGGCCCGCAGTCCAGCCCTCCAATAGTCTGAGGGACAGTGAACTGGTCCCCTGTTTAAAAAGTTTGAGGACCCTAGCTGTAGAGGAAATCAAGAGCATATAGTCGATTACTTTTTCTAATTACAAAGATTATATTTAGTTATCATTTAGAGTGTATAATCACTTTGCTTCAAAGATGGAGCATCACAATCTGTACAGGAAGAACATGGAGAGCCTAGGTGGGTAGCTTTCTCATTGGCTGCAAAGGACTGTTAGTGCAGTCTGTGAGTCCTGCCTTGACGTGGCTCAGGCCTTTCAGTTTCTGCTGGTCAAACTGTGGGTGTATAGAAGGCCGGCAAGTTTTGCTTTGGTTGTATCCATCGACAGTGTTGAGACTGCAGCAGTTTATGGTAAAATATAGGAAGCAATTTTTCAGGATTAGATGGTGGAAACGTTTTGTAATTCCATTCCAGAGAGTGCATGCCCCAGGCACTAGAGTTTTATAGGAACTTTTGTAAGAATAGTATTGAGTTCTTGGTGTCTGTAACACATCTGTAAATTTTGCTTGTCTAGAAGTAACATCTACTGAGTAAGCCTGTCTCAAAAGACATCCATTTAGAGAACCAAGATTGGTCCAATGAGAAAAAGGGTCAAATGAAGAAAAATTAGACATTATGTTTATTTTTTAAAAAATAAAATCTATCTCATTAATTTTTTATCAGTGATTTTCATTATTTTTTTAGTAAGAGAAGGATTTGCAAATATTTTCATTTTAACTTGTCTGCATTGGCAAAGACAAAAGATAACAAAAGGTTTAACTGGCTTATTATTTTTATAGATCTTTATTATAAAGAAAAAACATTGTTTAGAGGCTTGAAGTAAAAGATATGATTTCTGAAATCATCAAGGTCAGAGGAAGTATTTTGAAGAAATGACATTTATTAGCAAGTTAAGAAAAGAAGGGGAGACATATTAACCAGAGGTTGTGGTGTTTAAATATCAGCCTTCCCCTCCTACCCACGTTTTTAATTTTGCAAGAAACCCAGGTTCTTATTTCCTTCCAAACATAATTCTCCCAAAGGACACATAAAATAATGTGGATGAGCTAGGTACCATCTTGCTGTTTATTATTGACGTGATAGCTCCACACTGTCCCTGGATGGGGGCTCACAGTCTCTGCGCTGATTCCACATCTAAGTCCCTAACTTCACATCATGTCATCATTTTGGAGAACTAGGGTTACAGCGGTCTTGACTTCAGAGGAAGCCACTGCATAGAGGACAAATTATTTTTAGGGACATGGCTCAGCTCTGTTTCTCTTCTCTTGTATTTATCTCTTTCCACATCAGTGATTATCTCTTCCAAGATGTAGGACAGGTTTTTGGTTTGTTTGTTTTTGCTTTTTATAAAAGAAACCTTCAAAACACACCAATTCTTCTTGAGATCTTTTTCTGGAGAATTGGGGCCCTTCCTGCATGCCTACTTTTCTAATGAAGACAACATTCTCAGTTCATTTGTGTCCCTGGCTGGAGTCCACCATGTTTGGCTCCTTCATTGATAGCCAAACTAATACTTATTACACTCCAGCCTCCAACACCTGATGGGCTTGCACAACTGGATTAACCCCCTGTGTGCACGGCACAATCTTAAACCAAGCCCCAGGGTACTGCGTCATGGTCTAGTACCCTTACAAAAGGATAATCTTATGGAAAGTCACAAATCAACAACAGTTTCAATTTTATTTCACTTCATATTTTATTGTATTATCATTATTATTTTTTGAGACAGAATCTTACTGTGTCAACCCCAGTAGAGTGCCACAGCTTCACAGCTCACAGCAACCTCCAACTCTTGGGCTTAAGTGATTCTCTTGCCTCTGCCTCCCAGGTAGCTGGGACTACAGGCACCTGCCACAATACCAGGCTGTATTTTTTGTTGTTGTTGTTAAAGTTGTCATTGTTGTTTAGCTGACCGGGGCCAGGTTTGAACCCACCAGCCTTGGTGTATGTGGCTGGTGCTGTAACTGTTAGGACCTAATTTGCCACTGAGACCACCATACACACATAAAAAAAAAACAAAGAAGTGCTTTTTATTTAAATGTAAGCATATGCCTGGGTCACTCCATTCTACAGTGTAGGAGGGGTGACCCCAAGGAATGAGAGCAGAAGTTATAGAGGAATTTCATCAGGTGTTTTGTTGGGTGGGGTTGCTATTGGCTGTTTATGGTTAGGGACTTTCTAGAGAGGAGGGGCTGCTTGTCTGTTTCTGATAAACTGGCTCCCTCTGAGCTGATTGACCTTGCCCAGAAGTGCAGGGTGGTGGGAGGTGGCCTTTTCACTGCCTTCATTCCTAGATCATGCCATTTCATGTATCTAGAGGCTTACCCTGTGTTTTACCCTCCACTTATATTCTCTTTTCTCTGTCTCCAATCATATTTGTTCAAAACTGTTTCTAATGGTGGTGCTCATAGCTCACTTGGCAGGGTGCCGGCCATATACACCGAGGTTGGAGGTTGGAATCTGACCTGAGCCTGCTAAAACAATGACAACCGTAACAAAAACAAACAAACAAACAAACAAAAAACAGCCAGGCATTGCGGCAGGCGCCGATAGTCCTGCTACTTTGGAGGCTGAGGCAAGAGAATTGCTTAAGCCCAGGAGTTGATGCCACAGCACGCTACCAAGGGCGACATAGTGAGACTCTTTCTAAAAAAAAAAGAACTGTTCCTAGGGAAGTTTTCAAAAGGGTAAGTTTTAGCATCACCTGTTGTGCATTCCATAGACAACACTGGAGTTCCTGAAATTATAAATTTCAAGTGATTGTTGATTGCCCTGTAAGGCTTTCTGCTTATTTCATTTTGAGATGGCATTTCCCTCTCACCCCAGCTGGCCCAGAGAGTCTGACTAATATGTCAAGTTTCCCTACTAAGAAAAGCCTGTGTTTTTGCAGTTTATATGGAACAAGAGATCTGAATCACCTGCACCTTGGAACAAGTTTGCGCACAAACCCAGGACTCAGTGACGCCAATTCTCAAGTCACCTTCCTCAGTTTTACAGACCTCTTTTTTGTTACTGATAGACATACAGACTCTACAGACTCTGTTAGATGTATGATTTCTCCTCTTTTTGCAAACTATCCATGACTTGAATTTTTTTCTTTATTATCTAAGTTAAATTAGAACAAAGATTTTGGCCAATTTGTTTGAAAGTAGAGTCCTAATATGGTAGAAAGTATACCATGCAAAAAATTCTGAAATTCTATGTTTAGCCATAGATCTGCTGGTGATAAATTAATAATCCTCAATAAATTAGCTTTCCAAGACTCAGCTTCCAAATCTGTAAACTGTTATATAAAGATAAGTTATTACCTTTGTTATCTCTCTTTACCATCTACTTTCAAATGTAAACGGACTTCAAACATAGATTATTGAGTCCTGAATCTATGTTGTAACATAGGCTTGAGATCTAAGACCTAATCTTAACTGAGAGAAATATAATTCATTTCTTTAAAGTATAACATTCATTTTAATTCAGTTTACAGCGTTAATATCTCTGGTAGTGTTTTGATGTCCGGTTTGGATTACAGACCCATTACCAACAATGTGTAGGCATCTGCCTGTAAGTTAAACAATATGTAAGTTTCATAACCAATACTTTTTTACTTATAAAAGTATTTTATTCATGTGCAAAGAAAATTAATGACCTACATAAAATTTCTTTGAGGAATAAATGGAACAATTTTCCATAGCACATCTGTGTCTGATGAATAAAAATAATACCTGCTAAAAGTGGATGAACAACTGGTTTGTAACAACAAAAGAGAAGAAATTTGGATCAAAAAATTGAAGTGCTTTTTATACATGCATGCAAATAAAGATCGAATTTTATACAACTATGATATTAAATATTCTTAAGTATCATTGGCATTAACAAAGTCAAGAGGTAAAAAATTGATATTGTTGCTCCCAAGTTATATTAAGAACCACCATAAAAGTGAAAAGAGCCATTAGAAGCTGATGAGTAATATCATAAAAGCATTTTGTACAACATGTGAAATCATTTTAAAAATTCACTTCAATTTTATTGGGTAGAGGAAACCATAATGTGGAAGTTTATATGAACACTGAATTATTGCTGCTTTACACAACAGTCCCTGTCCTTTCTGTATGAAAATAACTAGTGTAATAATCTTCATGTACACAAATGTATGCCAAAACGTTAGACAATAGTTCAAGAAGAGTTATTTTTGACAATCTGGCAGTGTTGAGTGAGTATTTGCAGTATTATCTTCATAATTCCTGTAGCATTTTGCTCAACCTGGAATAAAACTTTGTGGCATGTTTTCCAAATGCAAGGGAACTTTGAGTACTGCCTTCCTGTAAAGAAATATCCTCAAGGGTTCATCTGGGATTGACTTCAGAAATGTATATACCAGACCAGACACCAATCTGAAAATTTAAATATCATTTTGTATCATTCATCCCAGATGAAGAATTTCAAAAATAGTTAAGCAGTGTCATTGCCAGTGAACTGGCATGCAAGATGACACTACTAAAAACACTAGAATGTTCACATACTTCCGTGTTTTGTAGCTGTATCTTACAAATAACAACAAAAAACTTTGTTTATTGTCATTTAACATTCGTAGTCAATTCAAACAATATATAAACTAATATAATGTACTATTTAAGGTGGCTCTGAATCTATTATATTAATATACAGTTCTGCATCATTGATATATTTCCAAATATTGGCGTATATATTGGTTCATTTAAGCCCTGGACATTGCTCTATAAAATGCATACAATTTACTTAAGTATTTTACTTACTCAAAATTGGTTTTAAACTTTGATTTGATTTTATACTTTCTCTGCCAGAAGCTTCGTTTTCTCATTTATTTCATTTTTATTACTATAAATTTTCTTTTTATTCCCATATTCACATGTGAAGCTCTAACTGGTCGCAATAAAGAACAGTAATCAACAAAAAAAGAACTAACAATCCCACCTATCAATGGGCAAGAGACATGAATAGAACCTTCTCTGAGGAAGACAGATGAATGGTTAACAAACATATGAAAAAATTCTCATTGTCTCTAATCATCAGAGAAATGAAAATTGAAACCACCCTGGGATATCACCTAATCTGAGTAAGACTAGGTTACATTACAAAATTCTAAAGTTGCACATACTGGTGAGGATGTGAAGAGAAGGGAACACTTTTACCCTGTTGGTGGGAGTGCAAACTAATTCAGCCTGTTTAGAATGAAGTGTGGATAATCCTCAAAAAACTCAAATTAGATCTCCCATTTGACCCCATAATCCCACTGCTAGGCATCAACCCAGAAGACAAAAAATCATTCTATCATAAGGACAGATATACTAGATTGTTTATTACACCTCAATTACAATTGCCAAGACATGGAAACAACCTAAATGCCCATCAATTCAGGAATGGAAGGACAAACTGTGGTATATGCATACCATGGAATATTATTCAGCCATGAAAAAGATAGTGACTTCACATCTTTTATATTAATCTGAGTGAAGCTGAGACACATTATTCTCAGTAAAGTATCACAAGAATGGAAAAGCAAATATCCAATGTACTCAATACCAAAATGAAGCCAATAGATGATCTAAGTAATGCCCATATAAGAGAAAACCTCATTTCAATTTAAGTGGGAAAGAGGGGGAAAGAGAGAAGGCTAGAAGTGCTTCCACTGAATGGGCATAATATAGGGGTGTATGGTACACCTTCTGAGTGCAGGACATAGTCTACCTAACAAATTCAAATATTGTGATTTGAATTACATTAACCTGAAATTTAAAAAAAAAGAACGGTAAATAAAAATTTAAGTTGGCTTAATCTCAAAGTTGACTTTAATATCTGCTAGAGAATTTTAGAATTCTATGCTTGTGAAAATAATAAGAAAATGGATATTTAAAATGTCAAAGTACCTCCTCAAAAGGAGGAGAGATATATTGGAAAGAAGGACGATGTATTAGGTGTTTCCCTGTTTTCCCCTACTCTCACTTTCATATCTTTTTCTACATTTCTTGAAAGTATCACTAAATTCTTTTTTGTAACTGATGTATTGAAAGCATTTATTTTAAAACAAAATGCGTCTTCATATCCATTTTACTTTCTTCCTCAGGTCCACAAGAGTCCAAAACTATCAGTACACTCAACAAGGAAAGGTTCTGAACATAACAGAGAGGAAAATATATGAGAATCCTGATGGGCCCTTCAATAAAGAATATGGCTGAGTTAAAGGAGGAAAAAGTGTAGTTTGAGGGCTCTAAAGAATCTGATATTGTGGTTAGAAAAGAAATGGAGGCGAAACACTCAGGCACAGAGAGACACTTACAACACTTTCATCTCTTTCTCTACTTGGCCTACATCCTGTTCTGCCTGCTGGAGGAGTGAAGAGCTCCTTATATTCTCCGGGAGGCAAAAAGAGGCCATTCATTACTCCTCCAGGCATGAAGGATACTTCTGTATTTGGTGCAGATGGGAACACATAAGTGTTCACACTGCTTCTTTGACAATGTATGGTGATTTTTCACCAGCTTTATGCTAAGAATTAAACCCTGGAAAATTACAGTATAATATCAAAAACTTTTTTTTTGGCTAGACTATATTAAATTTAAGTACTTCTCTTCAGCAGAAAATATCATTAAGCAAATACAAAATCAACTCATACAATTGCAGAAGATATACCCAGTACATATTTCTGGCAGGGCACTTAGTTTATTCAAAATTACTTGCAACTGTCCATTGCTGTTAATATGTAGTATAAATAAGAAGTAAATATTTGTTAGTAAAAGGCACTTAAACCATAAAGTTGTTAGTAAAACCAGCATAGTTTCCATGAGAAGTTATAGTCTATAATTATATCCAGGAAGAGTCTGAACTGAAAATTAACTCTGTTCATCATTCCAGGACTTCCTTTTATGTCAGTGGTGGAGAGTATAACTCAGCCCAGAATTCCAAAATGAAAAGATCTACTTCTTCGGCCAATTTTCTCACATCTTGACTTAACTTCCATAGGCTAGACCACAGCCTACCGCTCCAAAGTGAGCTGAACATAAGTTGTCCTCTGAATAAATTGTGATCAAAAAGTGAAGCAGATCAGCTAAAAATGTATGTCTCTATTTCTTCTGGGTCACTTCAGTAACTGGAATATTTTACAAAAAGTCATTATTTATTCATTTAATTATTATTATTGTTATTATTTTGAGACAGAGTCTCACTATGTTGCTCTTGGTAGAATGCCATGGCATCACACCTCACAGCAACTTCTAACTCTTGGGCTTAAGCGATTCTCTTGCTTCAGCCTCCAAGTTGCTGGAACTACGTTGTGTGGCACCCGCCACAATGCCTGGCTATTTTTTGTTGCAGTTGTAATTGTTGTTTAGCAGGCCCAAGCTGGGTTTGAACCTGCCAGCCTTGGTGTATGTGGCTGACACCATAACCATTGTGCTATGGGCACCAAGCTGATTCATTTAAAATGTTTAAATAATAGACTTTATTTTTTACAACAGTTTTAGATTTACAGAAACATTTACCAGATGGGACACAGTTCCCATATATCCTGTACACAACTTTTCTACCATTAATATATCCCATTAGTATAGTATTTTGTTACAAATAATGGACCAGTATTGAAACTTTATTAACTCTATCTCTTGCTTTATTAAGATTTCTTTAGTCTTTACTGGTCTCAGTCTGTTTGTGTGACTATAAAGGAAACACAATAGTTGGTAAATTATAAATTAAAGAGGCATTTGGCTCACATTCTGCTGGTAAGAAGATTAGGCATCTGGTGAAAGTCTCAGCCTGATTCAACTCAGGGCATGAGAAAAGTGGTGCTGGTGTGTGCAGAGATCACATGATAAGAGAGGAAATAAGAGAGAAAGAGAGGAGGCAAGGCTCTTTTTAAAAACTAGCTCTTTAGGGAGCTTTCAGGGATTCTCTTGTTGGGAACTAAATAGTGAAATTCACTCATTACTATGAGGGTACTACCATGCCATTCATGAGGGATCTACCCCATGAACCAAACACTTCTCATTAGGCCCTACCACCAACATTGGGGATCAAATTTTAACACGAAATCTGAGTGAACAAACACTCAAAATACAGTATAGTGTTACCTAATGTCTCTTTTCTATTCCAGAAATTAATGTAGGACACCGTGTTCCACGTAGTGGGCATGTCTCCTTAGTCTCTCCTTGATGATGACAATTTTTCCAACTTTCCTTATTTTAGGTGAAACTTGATATTTTTTAAGGTTGCAGGACACGGGTCAAGTATATTTTTTTGTGCCTATTCATATTTGCTAATTTTTTTCATGAATATACTAATATTATGAAAGAAGAGCACAAGATGTAAACTGCCAGTCTCATTTAAATTATAGCAAGAGTATATAATAAAAATGATTTATGATCACTGATGTTGACACTGATTATCTGATTAAAGTAGTGTTTAGGTGTGTTTCATGCCCATACATAATCTATCTTGTTTAACAATCCATGTGAGTTTGAGAAAACTGTGTTGTCAGCTATTATTGAATGAAGAATTTTATAAGTGGCATTTAGGCGCTATTCAGTTCCTAACACACTCTTTCTGCTAGACCTATCTTGAAAGAGGGGCATTAAATTCTTGAATAATATTCTCTATCAGAGTGTACTTGCATATTTATTTTTACAGTTCTATCAATTTTTGCTCCAATAATTTTGATGTTCTGTCATATATACTACGAATTGTTAGGTCATTTTGGGAAACCAACCCCTTTATAATTATGTAATACTCTCTCCTTATCTCTGACAATTTTCCTAGTTTTGAAGTCTGTTTGGTCTTAACTTAATACACTGCTTCATCTTTTTTCGGACTACTATTGCTGTAGTGTACATTTCTTCATCCACCTGCTTCCTTTCTCTTGAGTTTTACTATTTAAATGTGCACATGGCTATTGATCAATTAGTTCCAGTTTAATAGTGGATACGTGTGGTCTATATTTTTCAATTCTTGTAAAACTTCACTTAGAAGAATGGTCTCCAGTTCCATCCCAATTGTTACAAAAGGTTCACCATGTTTTTTTAATAGCTGAGCAATACTCCATGATACACACATACCACATTTTATTAAGCCATTTCTGTGTTTATGGGCATTTGGGTTGATTCTACGTCTTTGCAACTGTGGATTGTGCTGCAGTGAACATTCAAGTGCATGTGTCTTTTTGATACAGTGATTTTTTTTCCCTTTAGATAAATATCCAATATTGGGACTACTGGATCAAATGGTAGGTTTACCTTTGGTTCTGTGGGGTATCTCACTGTGACTTTTCACAGAGGTTGTAGTAGTTTGCAATCTCACCAACAGTGCATAATTATCCCTTTCTCTTTGTATCTACACCACAATCTGTTGTTATCAGACTTTTTGATAAAATACATTCTGACTAGAGTTAGGTGATACCTCACTGTGGTTTTGATTTGCAATTTCCTGATGATTAGAGAAGATAAGCATTTTTTTCACTTGGTTATTTTATCTTCCTCTTCCTTTCTTCCCTTTTTATTCCTTTGGTATTCCTAATATGTGTAAGTTGTATTTCTTTTTTTCCCTTTTGTACCTAAGTTTTTGAATATTCTGTTCTTTTTCCATAAATATGGTTCTTTCTTTTTTCCATTTCAGTTTGGAATATCAAACTCGCTGATTCTTTCTTTGGCTATATATAGTCTACTGATAAGCAATATTCATGTCTAACAGTATTTTTGTTTCTACCATTTTTATTAGTATTTATGTCTCTTTACTTACAATATATTTTTTATTGAATTGATTTTTTTCTTGCCTTTTTCTGGATGCTTCATACATTTTTGTTTGAAGAATAACATGATATATTTAATAATAGGGACTGAGGCAAACAGGCTTTTAGTGTGAGATGGTATGTTAATCTGGCTATACTGCACTTAATGTTTGTTATAGCTGTTGGTGCCAGTGACTCATTTCCTTTAATGACCTTGTGTTTTTTTCTCTTCTGTTGTTTATGTGTTCCCCTAAGTATTTCTTCACAAATAGAAGCTGTATCTTACTGCTCTTTCAGTTGCAATGCCCTGTTATACTAGTGCCCTATTGATACGAGGGTAAGATACAAAGGAAAGAAAGCATTCTGTAATCCAGTAGTTAAATTTCAATATGTAATGAGCCTGAGTTCCTAGGTTATGACTTCAGAAGTGTCCTTATCTTCATTTACCTCCTCTTAAGTAAGACAGGGCCAGAGTGAGCTAGAGTTGGGTAACTACCTTTCCCCCACTAGGACAAGGATCTGATAAAGTGACTTCCCTTGAGGAATAAGACTTTACTGTGGATAATACTCTCAATGTACTTCAAGACTATTACTTTTACCCTCTCTCTGCTCCAAATTCAAAGGACTTTTTTCTAGACCTTCACCATGAGGATCTGGAGTAGGGCCTACAGATAAATCTCATAAAACTGTGAGGTCCTCTTGAGAATGAGACACCAAGAATTTCATTTTTAAACCTCCAGAAATTTCTCAAAAAAATTTTTTTTTATTGTTGGGGATTCATTGAGGGTACAAGAAACCAGTTACATTGATTGCATTTGTTAAGTAAAGTTCCTCTTATAATTGTGTCCCTCCCCCAAAAGATGTGTCAAACAGTGAGACCCCCCTTTCCCTCTCTCTTCTCTTCCTTCTCCCACCTCTCTACCTCCTCCCCTTCTCTGTCCTTCCTTTCCTCCGGCCCCCCCCCCCATACCACACATTGCACCGCCCAGCGCCCCCCCCCCCCCAGGGCCGCCCCCCCGGAAGGGGGCGGGAGGG
>CAUYQV010006598.1:0-15296 GCA_963574575.1 Galagoides demidoff
GCCAAACAACAATGATGGCTGCAACCAAAAAATGGCCGGGCGTTGTGGCGGGCGCCTGTGGTCCCAGCTACTTGGGAGGCGGAGGCAGGAGACTCGCTTGAGCCCAGGAGTTGGAGGTTGCTGTGAGCTGTGATGCCATGGTACTCTACCCAGGGGGACAGCTTGAGGCTCCGTCTCAAAAAAAAAAAAAAAGATGTATACTTTAATGTATACAATATGTTTAATAAGTATACATTTGTATATATCAAAATGTCCATTTTACATATGAGGAAAATGAGGCACAAAGAAGCAAAGTAAACACGCAGCTAATGGCTGGGCTGGCATTCAAACTGACGTCATAAGCAGCCTCATTTTCTAAATTTTCTTTTCTTTTTTTTTGAACTGTGATACAGAATGAAAACCGCAGTTCGTAATTTCAATCTCTGGCTGTGAAAGGCGAGAGAACGCGAGACGAAAGTAACCGCGAGGCACTGGGCTGGGGGGCGGGGGGAGGTCGTGCGCAGGCGCAGGATGGGGAAGACTAGGCCAGGGAAGGAGGGGCGTGGGAGGGCGGTTAGAATCGCGCGCAGGCGCAATATGGGGCAGGAGAGGCACTGGAAGGAGGGGCGTGGGAGGGCGCTTAGAGTCGCGCGCAGGCGCAGGAGGGGGCAGGAGAGGCGCAGTGCAAGAGGGGCGTGGGCGAGCGGTTAGAGTCGCGCGCAGGCGTTGCCCGGCGCGCGGGAGCAAGCTGTACCTTGAGGAAGGCTTTGGCGGCTCGCCGGCATTCCTCGTAGTACTCGATGTAGGTGAGCAGGTGCCAGTTGTCCTTGTACTTGGAGCCGAGCGCGATGTAGTTGGCGTACTTGATGGCTGTGCCCATGATCATGTCGTGTACGGTGAGCGGCGCCTTATCCCTGAACGAGTTCTCGTCCTGCCGCAGCCGCACCTCACCATGTCTGTGCGTGGTCCAGTAACTGGAACCTGTGAGCAGACGGGGTCCGCCAGACCAGCAGCGGAGGAGCGGGATGGAGGGTGAGGGGAGGAGGACACAGAAAGGATTCAGAGCCAGGGGGACGGTAAGATTCATTGACCCAAAGACAGTTCAGGAGGAAGCCTCCCAGCAAGCAAGCCCAAGGTCCCTCCGGGGACTCCCTCCCCAGGAACCAGGCACCTCTGACTTGTGCTGACCACCTTCCACCCCTGTACACCCAGACCGGCATTGTGGCAGAAGGATAGTGCCCCTAGCTCCAGCCTTCTCTGAAGGGACAAATAGAAACAACAGGACCTCAAGGACCCCAACCCTGGCTGAGCCATCCATAGCCAGCCTTGTAAGCCTGACCCTCACCCTCAAACTGGCCTCTGCAGGAACACCACCAACCTCACCCAGAGCCCGAGGAGCCCCTACCTGTATTTCTTCCTGCGTGCCGAGCACCTTCCTGCCATGGCCTCCTAGTCTTTTTTGAGGTCATTGTGTCCAAAATAGCTTTGCTTCCCTTCTCACTGTCTTTTGGGCATCCAGTTTGCTAGAGCTGGGCAGACATATTTGAACAAAATTACAGGGGGTAGAGGGTTGGCAGTGTCCAACAGGGAGGCACAAGGTTCCCACCTAGTCATGGGGATGGATGGCCAGGGAAGGCGGCTCTGAACAAAGGGTAAAAGTTGACCAGGCAAAGAAGGAAGGGAGAAGCATTTTAGGAGAGGGAGCAACATGATGAAGGCCCTTGGGACTGGAGTGGAAGGGAGGAGATATGCATAGGAGGAAATGAAACAAGAAAGGAGTTAGTATTGTTTTCTCAGCCTTATATGTTCATCCCCTACGCAGCATGTAGCCCACTTCATCCTTGGAAGGAGCTGAAACGTCTACCTCTCCTCCAATCCCTCTCTCCCACCCACAACACATTTTCACCCCTCTGTGTTATTAGGAGGGCAAAGTCAGGTCTTGGCTCCACTTTCTTTTTATCAGCTTTGTCACTCCCATTGGAGCCACAGGGGGCAGTGGACTCCAGACTGTACATTTAGAATGTTCTTGCCCATTGCCAGTTCTTGTGACATCACTGGATTCCACAGGCCAGAGACATGATAGGGACACATTCCTCTGCCTCTTTGCAGAGGCTTGTTTTCGAGAGCAAGGAAGGGGGTCCATCCAAGAAGACTTCACTGACTCCTGGTCTCCAGAGTGACAGTCCCCAAGGAAGCTGGGGGCAAAGTCTTGGGATTATATCTGGTGGGCGGAGGGACTTCAGAGTCACTGCATTGCTGTGAGATAGAGGAGGCAGATGAGGAAGAAGTGGCCTTGGAGAGGCCAAGGAAGCAGAGCCCTGGGCTCCCAGAGGGCAAGTTAGAGGACTTGAGTCACTGTGCCTGGGGGTTTATGAACTTATTTACCAACCAGCGTGGTCTCTATATAGAATAGTCTCCCAAATGTGTGTACAATGACATTTTCAAATATTGTTTGATGTTGAGATTGACAAACTAAGAGCCAAAAAAGTAGACTGGGTGCGGTGGCTCATGCTTGTGGTCTTAGCACTCTTAGAGGCCCAAGTGGGTGGATTGTTTAAGCTTAGGAGTTCAAGACCAGCCTGAACAAGAATAAGACCCTATCCTACTAAAAATGCAAAAACCTAGCTGGGTGTCGTGGAGGGCACCTGTAATCCCCACTATTCAGGACACTGGGGCAAAAGGATCACTTGAGCCCAAGAGACTAAGGTTGCTGTCAACCTTGATGATGCCACAGCACTCTGCCCAGGGCACAGAGCGAGACTTTGTCTCCAAAAAAAAAAAAAAAAAAAAAAATAGAATGACCATATTATCCAGCAGTTCCATTTCTGTGTATATGCTCTAAAGCATTGGCGGCAGGGGATTGAAGAGATAGTTGTACACGTATTATGTTCATAGGAGCATGATTCACAATAGCCAATTGGAAGCAACCGAGTGCCCATGCCAATGATAGATAAATAGATAAGTAAAATATAGGAGATACAAGTAGATGAGGGCTGTTTGGAAAATACCCAACTATGCACAATGAAAAATGTTATTAATAGTGGCTGGATACACTCTGGACAGCCCTTGTATGTGATGTCGAATATTCAGCCTGAAAAAGGAAGGAGATTCTGATACTTGGTACAGCATGGATGAACCTGGAAGATATGTTCAGTGAAATAAGCCAGTCATGGAAAGATAAATACTCTTATGATTCTACTCATACAGTGTAGAAAGGAGTAAAATTCAAGAGATAGTATAATGGTGGTTGTGAGGGAAGGGAGGAATGGGAAGTTGTTTAATGGGTATAGAGTTTTAGTTTGGAAAGATGAAGAAAGTTCTGCAGATACATGGTAGTGATGGTTACATGCCACTGAAATGTGGCAAAATGTACCCAAATATAAACAAATAAAACAAAAATGTACCCAAATATAAAAAATTTGAAATAAAGGCTTTTTGGGCAAAAAACCTAGGTGCATATTATACACAGGAGTGTATAATGGCAAAATATTTGTCGGTTGGCAGTGACATGTTTAGATACAAATCAACAGCATTCCTATATACCCAGATTCACCACTTAGAATACGTGAAAAGGGAGAAAAATCACACCTACAAATAGAGATGATCTATAAAATAGAATTAAATTGACCCAAAATTATTTAAGATAATTATGGGTAAATTATAAAGCTTTGCTAAAAAATTAAAATTATGGAAAACATGGTAGTGAATATACCTTGGAAAGGACACGTGTTGAGAGTGTAAGAACTGAGATAAGCAGAGTGTTGCCTTGCTTGGCCTCGGCTGAGACAGTAGACATTGCCATTCAAATTTTTCACTGCTTTGTGCACATCTGGGAATGATGTGGAAAGTGCCATGATTAGTGATTCGGGGGTTACACATAAATTTTAACAAACAGGTGAATTTGCAAATACAGTCAGCAAATAATGAAGATTGACTGTACTTACATATTAAAAAGTAAAAGCCCAGGGGTGGTGCCTGTAGCTCAAGGAGTAGGGCGCCAGCCCCATATACCAGGGGTGGCAGGTTCAAATCTGGCCCCGGCCAAAAACTGCAAAAAAAAAAAGTAAAAACCCAATAGCTGGGCACTGTGGCAGTCACCTGTAGTCCCAGCTACTTGGGAGGCTGAGGCAAGAGAATCACTTAAGCTCAAGAGTTGGAGGTTGCTGTGAGCTGTGACTCCACAGCACTTTATTGAGGGCAACGTAGACTCTCTCTCTCAAAAAAAAAAGCCCAGCAAATGTTTGAAGAGGGCCATTAAATATGACATTAGCCTTTTATGTATTACATTAAATTGTTTTTGTAAGGAAAATGCCTTTATCGATTTCTGGTATATTTGTAATTTTATATTTTATAAATGAAACAAAAGGGGCTCTGGGAACCTATGGATATCCAAAATCCCAAGGGATACTGAGTTTTGTGTCTCCTGTTCTGATGTGCTGTCCGTCTCTGAGCTGGCTACCCTCCCTTCCCCACTTGCTAATGTTTTTTCAGGACATACTGTGGATTTGCTGTATCAACTTTGATCTGCTTATAATGGACTGGCGTGGGGGAGAGGAATAAACTGTCTTCAAGTTGCTGTTAGTTTGGACTTTATTACAACAGCAAAACTCATTCCTAATGATGGAATTAGTCAAGAATCATACATTAACTTTTGAGTTAACCAAAACTGACTGTAATGATAACCATTAACTTGCAGCAAGGATCTTCTGAAGTCAGACACTGTGCTCCCTGTACATTATCCTAATGAACATCCATGACCACCATGGGGATGACGAGTCTATTTTCCATATTAGAAACCTCTGAGCTTCAGAAGTTTGTGCTCAAAGATAGCTGGTCATATCAGTCATCTTTGAACCTAGAACTGATTTCCGAGCCTGGAGTTCTCTCCAACACACCAAACAAAGGACAAAGTGTTTGTATCTGGCAAACAAGACAAGGATGCTGAAGTACTTTATTATCAGAACTTATTGGAAGGGTTTTCAAGTCACTTTCAGGGAGGTGAGTAGGTTTTCAGGCCCAGTTCTTCAAACTTGTGAGGACTTCTTTCTAATGTCAATTAATTAAGTCATGTAAGGAGAAAAGACAAAACAAAATTCCAAAACCTCTAGCTTGGCCCATGAGGTCAAATCTTTCTTTTGAACAGGTGGACTTTCCTTTTCTTGAAGTTTTGTAGAAAGATCTATGATGATCCTGTTGCATTGAAAGGCATAGCAGGTTCTTCTGGGGGCACCTCTTCAACAGATGCACAATTAAGAAACTGACCAGTGGGGAATCTGGCTCCTTAAAAACAGGAGAGAAAGCCCCTACCCAAAGAAGCAGTTTTGGGGTTTTCCTGTTGAGGAGGAAACCCCAGCTATGGGTTTTCCTGTTGGAGGCTGGAGAGAGGAGAAACACATTATTATGTGGGCTCCTTGTAATACATGCTTTCATTCTCCAAGGTCCCGTGGTTACGACCTGGTGAAAATATTTCCAAGTGAACTGACCAATTTATAAATGTCCATCACCCTAAAGCCCCTCCACAAAGAACTTTAGAATGGTGCTATCCAAGAGAAGTTTCATTTGACCTGCCTATATCAGCAATTTAAAATGTTATGGTAAAAAAAATTTTTTGGTAGTCACATTTAAAAAGGAACTGGTAAAATTAATTTTAGTAATATATTTTACGTAACCAGTAGTCCAAAGTATTATCTCAACATGTAATTGAGATTTCCAAATACTGATGAGCTATTTCATATTTTATGTTTGTGTACTTGAACCTTTGAAATCTAGTGGGTGTTTTACACTTACGGAGCATCTTGATTTAGACAGGACACATGGTAGTCAGTAGCTGTCATCTTAGACAGCTGCTGTGTAGCGGGTCCATTTCCCACCTCTACATTAATGTACTGTTGTACATGTCTTTCACTCAGTTGCAAAGTAGAATTAGAAATCTTGCAGAGATGGGGGAATTATGAATGTGACACATTGAATTGCTGGGCCCACCCACAAGTCACCCACACATGAAGGCATGGAAGAGTTAAATCAGTTAAGAATGGACAAAGAGGAGAGAGTGAGGAGGCTGCATCTGGCTCCAGCTCTACAGCCATTGCAGTACATTGAGCTCCATAGAGACAGTGCCGGGGCAAGTGAGAGCCGGATGGGCACTGGGCAACTCTGTGCCTTGCTGAGGAAAAATAACTAAACATTGGGCAAAGGAGATCCTAAGAAGCCAAGAGGCAAAATGTCATCATATGCATTCTTTGTGCAAACTTGTCGAGAGGAGCACAAGAAGCACCCAGATGCTTCAGTCAACTCAGAGTTTTCTAAGAAGTGCTCAGAGAGGTGGAAGACCACGTCTGCTAAAGAGAAAGGAAAATTTGAAGATATGACAAAGTCAGACAAGGCCCATTATGAAAGAGAAATGAAAACCTATATCCCTCCTAAAGGGGAAACTAAAAAGAAGTTCGAGGATCCCAATGCACCCAAGAGGCCTCCTTCGGCCTTTTTCTTGTTTTGTTCTGAGTATTGCCCCCAAATCAAAGGAGAACATCCCGGCCTATCCACTGGTGATGTTGCAAAGCAGCTGGGAGAGATGTGGAGTAACACTGCTGCGGGTGACAAGCAGCCTGATGAAAAGAAGGCTGCAAAGCTGAAGGGAAAATATGAAAAGGATATTGCTGCATACTGAGCTAAGGGAAAGCCTGATGCAGCGAAAAAGGGGGTTGTCAAGGCTGAAAAAAGCAAGAAAAAGAAGGAAGAGGAGAAGAGGAGGAAGATGAAGAGGATGAAGAGGAGGAGGATGAAGATGATGATGAGTAAGTTGGTTCTAGCGCAGTTTTTTTTTATTGTCTATAAAGCATTTAACCCTTCTGTACACAACTAACTCCTTTTAAAGAAAAAAATTGAAATGTAAGGCTGTGTAAGATTTGTTTTTAAACGGTACAGTGTCTTTTTTTGTATAGTTAACACACTACCGAATGTGTCTTTAGATAGTCCCATCCTGGTGGTATGTTCAATAGCCACTAACCTTGCCTGTACAGTATGGGGGTTGTAAATTGGCATGGAAATTTAAAGCAGGTTCTTGTTGGTGCACAGCACAAATTAGTTACATATGGAGATGGTAGTTTTTTCATCTTCAGTTGTCTCTGATGCAGCTTATACGAAATAATTGTTGTTCTGTTAACTGAATACCACTCTGTAATTGCAAAAAATAAAAGTTGTAGCTGTTTTATTGACATTCTGATTGCTTCTAAGTAAATACAATTTTTTTTATTAAAAAAAAAGAATGGACAAAGAACAATGGATGTGGTGGTGTGATGGGTTCAATTGTGTTATCTTCAAAATTTATATAAGTTCTAACCCTCAGTACCTCAGAGTGTCACCTTATTTGGACCCAGGGTCATTACAGAGTTAAAATGAGGTCATTAGGGTGGGCCCTAATCTAATATGGTGGGTATGGTGTTATTATAAGAAGAGGAAATTTGAGCACTGAAGCATGTATAGAGGGAGGACGATGTGAACAGACAGGCCGAAGCTAAGGAGAGAGGCCTGGAGTGGATCCTCTGTCACAGCCCTAGGAAGGAACCAACCCAGCTAGCGCCTAGATCTCACACTTTTAGCCTCCAGAAGTGGGAGAGAATAAATTTCTGTTTTTGAAGCTCCCTCCCTGCCACCCCCAGTCTGTGGTACTTTGTTATGGCAAATCCTAGCAAACTAATACAGAAGGTTGGCTAGGGGTATCAGAAAAGAACATGAAGAGGAGGAAATTTCATGAAGTTTGCCCACGAAAATGTTACAGGTGGTTCTTAGGACGAGTGAAAATGCATTCAGCTTTCTGCCTGCACTGTACACCTAGGTGAATTAAAAACATTATCAGCAATTTATGGTGTCATGAAGGTCGCCTGTGCACATGTCTCAGGAAGGGGGAGGGAAAATGATGGATGAGGGGGAATTCAAGTCTCCACCCCCTACCAGCTCTGTGATGAGTGAACATGCCTTATTCCTTGGGTTTCTGGCAAGCAAACTAGCTACAAAGAAACATTTGGGTGTTTAACGAAAAATTCTGATACTGGATGGGAAGACCGCCTCTGGGGGTAAGTAGAAGAGGCAGGAAGCATAGCTTCATAGCATGAGTGGCTGATTGTGAAAAAGCTGGCGCAGCCTGCCATGACCCTGGTGGGGAGAGCATGAATGGAGACCCGATGCCATCGAGGACCCTCTACAGCTAATCACATGTTATGTGTCTGTGTGCCTAAGCATGGCCTCTGCAGTTCCACTCACAGGCCCACCTGCCACACAGAGGAGCTCTCTTTTGGATTCATTCAGCACACCTGCCTAACAAAGGTGAGCAACTGAATCTCACTGTCAGGATAGCCAAAAGCAGCTTCACCAAAGCAGTCAGTGGTAGAACATATCGATTTGCTTTCTGTATTTCTGGATTATGAAATGTCTCATAAATTTTGATGTTGGACCTGTCAATAAAGAAGAAATCAGTTGGGTTGCAGAGATGAAAGAAAATTCCACGTGCCCCGTGTGTGAGCAGGCAACAGGGTACTATGGCTGGGGCTGGGCAGGGTGGCTGGGGCCGCCGCCAGCTACCTAAGTGTGTTGCTTTTCCCATCAGTAAGGAATGACAGTGGGAGAGCCATCCTTGGGCTGTGGTGAGGCGTCTGGGATGGCAGTGGGAGAGCATGCTGCACTCGTGCCTGATACAGCACCCAGCGGAGGAGGGACAGCGTCGCTCTACCACCTGCCCACTCCCGTTTTACATGTGCAGAAGCTGAGACTTTGAGAGGTCCCGTTAGTCTGCAGTTACCCAGCAAGTGCCTGGTGGAATCAAGACTTGAACTTGGGAATTGTCTCTGCCATAACCCAGAACATTCATAGCCGCCTGGGACTATGAATCAACCTGTCTCGGACAATTTCACAAGGACTTTTTTTAACTTATAGATAAAAAGACAGGCTTGAAGGGACAAGTCACTTCCTACATAGGAGAGACAGAATCTCTGTATTTTGTTTTCTGCTTTTTTTTTTTTTTTTTTAAGAGACAGGGTCTCTCTGTCTCCCAGGCTAGAATGCCATAGCTCACTATAACCTCAAACTTCTGGGCTCAAGGATTCTCCTGCCTTGGCCTCCTGAGTAACTGGGACTAC
Source organism: Galagoides demidoff (assembly GCA_963574575.1). Taxonomy (NCBI): domain Eukaryota; kingdom Metazoa; phylum Chordata; class Mammalia; order Primates; family Galagidae; genus Galagoides; species Galagoides demidoff. The sequence goes on from CAUYQV010006598.1 coordinate 9,111, forward strand.
AAGTGTGCACCACTACAATCAGGTAATTTTTAAGTTTTTATATAGATAGTGGTCTTGTTATGTTTCCCAGACTTACATCGAACCCCTGGCCCCAGGTGATTCTCCCACCTCAACCTCCCAAAGTGCTGGAATTCCAGGCGTGAGCCATCACACTCAGCCATGGAGACAGGATTTGAACCCAGGCAATGCAATGCTGCATGCTTGCCCTTGTTCTGACTTCATTCTGTCCACACAGTCAGAATAGCTTAGAGAAAAGTCCCAAAGAAAAGATGTTGCTAGAATCCAGGATCCCCACCCTGCAGTGAACCTTTCCCTCATGAGGGTGGGGAGAGAGACATATAAACTCACACAGAGGATCATTTCTGATTCTGGTGCATTACAGAAGCAAGAAGACAAGCAGGTGGAATAGGCATAATGGCGAAGCTTTGAGGGTGATGCGTTAAAGGTGCCAGCACGGCTAGAGAAGGCTGTGCTGAGGAAGTGGCCTGTAAGCGAAAACTAGACAATGAGCATGAACCATCCAGGCAAGGAGTTGGAAGGAGGGGCATTCAAGGCAGACGAACCAGCAGGTGAAAAGGCCCTGAGGTTGAACTATAACCAGAGAGCTGTAGGAAAGAGATGTAATAAAGAGTTTAGATTTTACTCCCGGAGAGGGGCACATGGCTTCCCTGGAGAAAAGGGACTTTGTGTGTGTGTGGCGGGGGCGGTCAGGGGTTGCTAGGAAGAAATTATATGGAGGTGGCAAGGTCCATCTCCAAGTCCACAGCTGATCCCATACACCCCCTCTACCCCCAGAAAAGGCCACATCTCCTTGGAGTCCATGTGTTCCCAGATGATAGCAAAGGATCAGCCTCAAAATGCCAAGGCCACTCACCTAGCTCTCCTCCAGAGGTGGAAAAGTCCTTCCCCAGGATAACTCACTTCTGAATCTTCTGCACACTGGAGATAGACTGCCGGTTTACGGCCTTGCTGGATGGCCGCATAGAACATAGATTCCCGCATTTTCAGGATCTCAGTCACAGTGGATGCCTTGCTCCCCAGGCTCCAGCAGAAGTTGATGACCTCCATGCTCAGCTGGTCCAGAGGCTCTCCACTCACTGGATCCTTCTCACACTGCCCCAGAATGCCCTGTGACCAGACGTGCTCCCTGACCAGCTCCCACCACTCCCCCAGGCCCTGAAGACCGAGAAGTGGGTCTTGAACCCGCAGGAGCACCCTCCCCCTGAAGCAGGCCCAGGAAGAGCAAAGCTGACTCCCCAAAGCACACAGCAAACCCACACTTACTTTCAGTGTCAGCAACATGCTCAGAAAATCAGCTTTGTCTCTCACTAACAATGCGTTACTGATGATGGGGATCTCCTTCTTCATCAAGGTCTCAATGTGAACAGGGGCCATGTTTTCATCTCCAGCAGTGATGAGGATTTCTGGAATAGAGCTTGGCTTGGTACGTGTCCAGCCATGACAATGCAAAGCGCCCACTCCCTTGGGGCTCAGAAGGGCAGATGCCGGCATGGCCAAGCCAACACTCACCCTGAAAACCCCAGAAGCACAGGACTCGCCTCTCTTCCCCTATCTGCGTTAGTGTCCTATCAAGGGCTGAAGTTCTGTATGTTCCACTTGGACAGCATCTTAACAACTCATTGCCTATTTCCCATGTCCTGTTCTAGGTTCCTTCAAAGTCTTTCTTGAAGGACAATGAAACCTATTTGGCCATGTGCTATCTCTGTTTCTTGCCTTTTCATCACTTGCCAATCCCAGAGAACCAAATTATAACTCTCAGGAGCATGTGTGGCATCCCTAATTTTGACTATCTCTAAAACAGTCTCTCTACCTCTAAAATTCTCCTCCTCCTACCCCAGACCGGTTCATCAATCACTGGTTCTTTCATCCTGAGATGCCAGCCTGTTTCTGTCCCACCCACACGCTCTCCACCTTGTCCCAAGGTCTTACAAGGTCACCTTCACTGTGGTTGTTACAACAGTAGTGATAATGGACATGGCTGTGTAGTGGACATCTGTAGCTCCTTCTTGGGGTCAGAGCACCCCTGTCTTTCTTTAGGGAACTACCTTTTACTTTTTCATGTATGTGCTTTGGGTAGGGTAGATGCAGGGGTGAACATGTGGCCAGCTATGACTAGTCAGCAGACTTCACCCCCTACAGCAATTCATTCTGAGGGGGAACTTGACTCAAGAGGATCCAATCAGAGTAAGACCTGAAACTTTTGCTGAAAATATTGGGGATAACACACTCTAGTCCTTTTGGGCATTAAAGGTGGACCTATACTATTGATAGCTTTCTTGCTACCAAATTGGAAAAGCCCCAGCACAGAGGAAAACTCAGTGAGAAAAGGATAAATTCCTTGTGATAGCATTTTGGCACTTGGATCCAGCCATGCCTGAAGCCCTTTTGGACTTTCCAGTTCTGTTTTCAGTTCTGCTTGTTTTTTTTTTTTTTTTTAAATCTCAAATCCATTGAAACCCATCTTAAATAGGTTTAGTTAAAAAGTGCCAAATGCTGTCCATCAGAGATTGGCCAAGTACGGCCTGTTTGTGCTGGTGTTCCCAGTCCTAGATTGTTCACAGTGGGACTGGTTGTATCAGGCCCCACAGAGCCCAGCACACCCACCCGCAGTACCTTTGATGTGGCCAGTGATGTAGAGGAAACTCTGGTTGTCCATGTGTCCCAGATCCCCTGAGTGTAGCCAGCCTTCCTCATTGAAGACCTCCAGAGTTTCAACCTCACTTCTCCAGGTAGTCCATGAAGATCACCTGCCTCACATGCAGATATCCCCAATGCCCTCCTTATTCTGCTCAAATAGCATGTTCTTACACCCAGTCAAGATCTTGCTGCAGCTGCCAGGGGACAGAAGTGGGGACACTACTCAGGCTCAGAGAGGCAAAATTGCCCATCTAGCCCAGTGTGGATCTGCAGCTCAGGCTCTTAGCCCAGCTCAGCTGATGGAGGTTGGATCTGCTCCCTCTGCAGGACTCAGGGGCACAAGGAGATGTTTGCCAAGTTGTTGTGATGGTATAAATGATCACACGAGACACGGATTGACAGTACACACTGCAAGAGGTGAGGCTAACCATAGGTGCAGGGCTTCCAAGTCACAAGAGATTTCCAGGCTTACCAGGAGAATGTCTTGTTCTCAGTAATTCCTCAGATGAGTTATGACATTGGTGACTGTGGTAGTAAGTATGATGTTTAATCCTCTATACCAAGTGTTTGATCTAGTGAGTCAGGCTCCCCAATGCTTCATAAATTGGGAAACCCAGCAGTGCTATATTCTGCATGTTTGTCTGTGTGGTTTACCTTCACATAAATAGGAGAAAGTGCTGACTTTACACCTGTGGGTGTGTCTGGCCTCTTCTAATTTTTTTTTTATACATGCATGTATTACTAGCTGGAAAAAAATATTTAAAGATAGAGGCTGAAATTTATCCTTTTTTTGCAGGGGTGGGACAACATCATTTATTTTTAGGAAAGGACCACTCTGTTTTGAAAAAAACTATTGTTGGGTCTTTGGGTTCTGCAGAAAACAGACCCAGCTGGGATTATGGAATAGAGAAGGGGAGAAAGATACTGAGGTGCTAAGGTCCTCTGCAAAGTAAAGAAAAGGGCAGGAGATTAGGAAAATTTAACTTATTTTTTGCATTGTCAGCTGGGTCTTGAGAAAGACAGTTGGAAACTGGATAATTGGGAACCCCAAGCATAAAAGGAGGGTCAGACTTGCAATCTGCAGCAGGGAAGGGGCCAGGAAGAGGCACAACCAGAAAATTCTGTGAAGGAACCTGGCTCTCAGACTCGAGAGTTGAACTTGCCTTTGGTATTAGAGAAAGACGGGAAGATTGGGGGTTTGGAGGCTGGAAAATGGGAATTATTTTGGCGATGCCACCTCAGAACTCTCAGCCCAGATGCTCGCTCACCCACACATCCTTGTCCCCTTCACCAGTACTTGTCTTGGAGGCCAGTACCTTAGGAGCCTGAAGTTATAGTAGGTGGAGATGGCATGAGGTCCAGAGCTTTCAGTCAGCCCATATACCTCACCTATAGGTATGTCCAAGCTTAGAACTCAGCAGTCTCTTTGGTGATAGGCGCAGCCACACTGATGGAAACGTGGCAGTGATCCAAGCCTAGGGAGCTCCTGATTTTGCTGAACACCAGGCTATTAGCCACATAGTAGCTCATATTAGTTTCCTGTTTCCTGTAAATAAAATGTCATTGAACCAAAAAGGGCTGATGAGATCTTTGTCCTGTGCAGTTGGGTGGACTAATTTGCCACTACTATGTAGTGGGTTTTAGGCCAAACCTGGCCTGCACAGCAAGAGCCCAACTCCGACTGACCTTGGTCCCTGGCAGTTTGTCTCCAACGTCTGCGGAGGTGCAAAGGCCTCAGTTCTAAGCACAGGTTCAAAACTATGGCCACAAGCCATGGAAGCTAGGATGCTCTGGTGCTGGAATTTCACTTGACTTATACCAACTGTCACTCCATATAGTCACAATAAGAAAGTGTGTCTAGTAATGAAGTCAAATATGGGGTGCCATAGTTTAAATGATGTTATCTATATAGTACCTTCCCAAAGTTGAATGTGATCACAGTAGCATGGTGTGGTATGACATTTGCTCAAAAGATGGTGCTAATCAAATGATTGCTAGCACCAGTCACAGTGCCACAGACAGGACAGTTAAAGAAAATGGTGGAGTCATGGTTGTCATTTAAGGAGCACAAGACCATTTTGAAGTAGTAGTTGAAATTCAAGAACATTGTGGAAGGGCAACAATAGTGGAGGTGTGAGTGTGCAGCAGACCCAGCACGCCTGACAATTGCGCACATTCATGATAAATTTGAGACACATGGCACTGTGTCTTCTTCCCGGGAAAGATCCACGAGGCCTCGCACAGCCACAGTCTGCAATGATGTTGGAGCAATTCACATACTCCCCCCAGAAGTCTACCAAACAGTGTGCAGGGGAGACTGGGATCAACAGAATGAACATACGACACATTCTTAAGACAGTGGGAAGTTTTTGTCCCGAGATTATTACACTCACCGAATGAAGACAACCCTGATTGAAGGCTACAATACTGTGAGTGGTTCCAAAACACGGTACTAGTGGATGAGGAGTTTGTGAGGGAAATGGTTTGGTCTGACCGAAGCACAGTTTAAACTAAACAGAACAGTCAACCAACATAATTGTGTGTATTGGGCTCCAGAAATTCCATGTGTGGAAAAAGATTCCATTTGCTGGGCCTCAGTGCCTGGTGTGGACTGTCATTGAGGGAATCACTGGACCATTCTTTTTTAAAGGTCTGATTACTGGTCCTGTGTACCTAGACATACTATGTACATCCATTTTACCTGCAATTAGGACACTTTTCAGGGATGATATGTTTTACTTCCAATAGGACAGTGCCCCACCGCACTTCCACCCAGACGTGAGAGCTTGCCTTGATGAGAACTTGCCAGGACAATGGGTAGGACGCAGAGGCGTGGTTGAGTTTCCCCCATGGTCTCCTGACTTAACCAGTGGGGCACCTTACAGGATGTAGTGTACCATAGAAAACCGGCTACTCTGGTGGAACTTCGGGAAGAAATTGAAAAGGGTGTGTGCAGCGATACAAGCGGACACTTTGGTCAGCGTTGCTCCAGCAGTAGTTCTCCGAAATCAGAAGTGTCTGGAATTTGGTGATAACCACTCTGAGCACCTCTTGTAATTGCAAAAGTCAAATGTGACTTGTTTTTATCTTTATAATCAGTATATATTCAGTATTACAATTTTAGGAGTTTTTGCCTTTGGTGGAATTTGGCACCCTCTGTACTTTTACTGACTCTGTAACAACTATGAGTCCATGCAAACATTTGGAAGTGATAGGGAAGGTTTTCATATGGAAAGAAACTTAACACTCCAGCAAGATGTGTAGAGCCAGCATGTGCTAGAACAACCTCATTTCCATTAACCAATTTGCATGTCTAGCAATTGAGATCTTCATATTAGCGTGTATGTCAGTTAAAAGTAACTCATTTATGGTTCATCTTACAAGGGTACATGTGAATCTTTCTAAATGTAGAATATAAATGTCTTAACACAATAACTAAGAGGATGCCATGAAGGCTATGTTAACCAGTTTGATGAAAATATTTCAGATTGTATATAGAACCAGCACACTGCACTCCATGACTGCATT
>CAUYQV010006600.1:0-31810 GCA_963574575.1 Galagoides demidoff
GCGCCTGTGGCTCAATCGGCTAAGGTGCCAGCCACGTACACCTAAGGTGGCGGGTTCGAATCCCCAGCCCGGGCCCACCAAACAACAATGACGGCTGCAACCAAAAAATGGCCGGGCATTGTGGCGGGCGCCTGTGGTCCCAGCTACTTGGGAGACTCGCTTGAGCCCAGGAGTTGGAGGTTGCTATGAGCTGTGATGCCATGGCACTCTACCCAGGGGGATAGCTTGAGGCTCTGTCTCAAAAAAAAAAAAAAAAAAAAAGACCTGAATTCGTGTGATTCCCCCAATCATCAGAAAGTGGGCATGATTCCAGGAAGACAGGATAACTGGGTTCTAACCCTGCCCTGCCACTCACTGTGGGACCCCAGCAAGTCCCTTCCCCTCTGTGGACAGTAGGCTCCTGCCAGCAAAATGGCTGGGTGGGCAGGCAGGAAGGACTTTAAGTGAACAGGTGAATGGTGCTGAGTGCAAACACAGTGGCAAGTATTGAGAATACAGGAGTCGTGGGGTGGATCAGGAAGGCTTTCTGGAGGAGAGGGACACAGGCACAGACTCTATTAGGAAGTGCTTAGGTTGGGATGAACCCAGTGAGCTCCAGAGGTAGGGACTGTTGATGCCAGGGCCTTTTGGAGGAGGCAATATCTCTAGCAAAATGTTTCCACCCTGGCCATGCACCAGATTCTGGTATCCCACTGGGACCTTGAGTGGTCTCTGCACCCTTGTAAAGCTTATTGAAGTGTGATCCAGGCTCTGAGTTAGCACCCTGCTGTGTCAGCTCAGAGCCCTGGCTCTGGAATCATGCCCACTTTCTGGTGCCTCTCCCACTCGCTGTGGGATTGAGACTAGATTACCCAACCTCTTCTCATCTCACCTGTAAGTGGGATTGGCCGCCCTGCCTTCTCAGGGTGGTTGAGAGTGTTAAGAGGGGCAATGATGAGGAAAGGGAAGCACAGAGATAGAAGTGCGTTGACCCAGGTCACACAGCTAGTAAACGTGTCAGGATCAACCCAGCAGGCTGACCCCAGAGTCATGCTCTGAACTACAAGCTGGAGCACAAGGAAGCACTCAGTAATGTGGCCTTCCTTGCCCTCTTGGTCCCTGCTGCCCCAGGCTGACTGGCCCAGTTGGCTATAGCCAGAATCTGCCCCCAATCAGGCAAGGAGTGCAGGATCAGGGCCGGCCTTCTGGAGGGGTGATGTGGCCAACAGGGGATCCCGTTCACAAGTGAGTGACAGTAGCCTACGCTGTCCATCTCTTCTGAGTCTCCTCCCTGCATCCCCTCTGCAGGGGCAGCATCAGGAGCTCTCAACATCTTGCTTATCTCTTTCCTCCTGCAGCCGGGGAGAGGTACCCAAGCACCATTCTCCATTTGGTACCCAAGACACCAGAGCCTGAAAAGACCTTCTTCACTCTCACCTGGCTTAGAGGGTCCGAACGAAGACCTCCTCCCCTCTGGGCCACCCAGACTGTGCTTTCTTTTTTGCTCAAGCTGTCACCCTGGGCAGAGTGCCGTGGCATCACAGCTCACAGCAACCTCAAAATTTGGGCTTAAGCGATTCTCTTGCCTCAGCCCCCCAAGTAGCTGCGATTACAGGTGCCTGCCACAATGCCCAGCTATTTTTTGGTTGCAGTTGTCATTGTTGTTTAGCAGGCCCAGGCCAGGTTTGAACCCGCCAGCCTTGGTGTATGTGAGCTACAGGCACTGCCAGGACTGTGCTTTCTGAGGTGGCCAAGCTTGAGTCTAAGTATTCCCAATAAACACTTATTGAGACCTCACTCAATAAGTGAAGCGTGGCAGGCACCAAACTCAGCGGGCGCCACACAGCGTCTGTCACCCCTCACTACAGCACATTGAGGTCTTTTTTTTTTTTTTTTTTTGAGGCAGAGCCTCAAGCTATCCCCCTGGGTAGAGTGCCATGGCATCACAGCACATAGCAACCTCCAACTCCTGGGCTCAAGCAAGTCTCCTGCCTCCGCCTCCCAAGCAGCTGGGACCACAGGCGCCCACCACAACGCCCGGCCATTTTTTGGTTGCAGCCATCATTGTTGTTTGGCAGGCCCGGGCTGGGGATTCGAACCTGCCACCTTAGGTGTACGTGGCTGGCGCCTTAGCCGATTGAGCCACAGATGCCGAGCCAAAACATTTAATTCTTAACCCTAGTTTGCATGAATGTCAGATCTTGTGAAACATGGCTAGATAATTGCAGGAGATCATGAAATATAGCTAGTATAGAAAATAGGGACAGTTAATAAATTATTTCTACTATCGATCTCTTATCCCTTATGATACAAGTGAACTCATGATAAATAAACTCACTAGTTTATTTTTTTCCATTTTCAATTTATCCCTTGGACTGGGACCTTTGTTTTATTATTGATGAAAACTCAATATGCACTTCTGTATCCATCCTAGATGGAGGCACAGGGGCCAGATTTCTCCTCTTGCCTGAAGAAAACAAAAACGCACAGATACATAAAGCACACTGGATGTTAGTCAATAAAGGACATTGATCCCTAAGATATGGGAAACAAAGGAAGTGATCACCCAGCTTAATGCCTTGTGAGAAGTTTAGGCCGCAGCACAAAGAAGAGAAATCCAGGAAGAGCCCTGAGTTAAGAGAAGGACTTGAGAGTCTGGGGAGACCAGCATGGCTGGAATTCACTGGACAGAGTGCCAGGGAGGAGAGAGATTCACAAAGAGAAAATTCTGTTGGCCTGCAGAGGAAACCCCTCATGCAATCCACTGAATGCTGATGACCACATGTGTGGTCAGTTTTTTTTTTTTTTTTTTTTTTTTTAGTGACAGGGTCTTACTATGTTGCTCATTCTTTCCCCTAAAGCTAGGGAAAGAATCACTCAAAAGGATTAGAGGTTAACAATTCTTTGTCCAGTAGTCAGACAGGGCCGGAAATGGCAACTTTTCTCACCAGCTAGACTGGAAAACTTCATGATTCATGGGGAATTGTGTTGAGTACACAAAAAAGGTCTCACCCCTGTAGTGGAGAATAATTAGCTCTAGACCGAGAAGTGTATCAGTCCTGCCTAACAAATACTAAAAGCAAGACCTGCTAACTAACTGCCTCCCAGAATGAAGCTAAAATGTGTGTATAGGAATATGAAAATACCCAGCATAGAACAAGGCAGAGATCAATGTGTACCATCAAATACAAACTTCTTTTTTTTTGAGACAGAGTCTCACTATGTTGCCCTCAATAGAGTGCTATGATGTCACAGCTCACAGCAACCTCAAACTCTTGGGCTTAAGTGATTCTTTTACCTCAGCCTCCCAAGTAACTGGGACTACACGCGTCTGCCACATTACTTTAGCCTCCCAAGTAGCTGGGACTACAGGCGCTTGCCACAAAGACCTGCTATTTGTTTGTTGCAGTTGTTATGGTTGTTTAGTTGGTCCAGGCCAGGTTTGAACGCACCAGCCTTGGTGGCCAGCACCATAACCACTATGCTTGGGCGCCAAGTCCTTCCTCCACCGCTTGAGCAGCTGGGACTAGAGGCCCATGATACCATGCCAGGCTAATTTTTCTATTTTTTTTTAGAGACATGGTCTCACTATATTGCTCAGTCTAGTCTCAAACTCCTGACCTGGCCTCCCAAAGTGCTACAATTACAGGCATAAGCCACCACACCAAGTCACCAAGTAGCATACATGCAAAGAAGCAAAGAAAAAAATGACTCATAATGAGAAGAAAAATCAACCAAAACTAATTCAGAATTAACCCAGATGTTAGAATTATCAGACAAGGTTATTAAAACAGTAATACCTATATTCTATATGTTAAACAAATTAAAAAGGGGCAGCGCCTGTGGCTCAGTAGGTGGGGTGCCGGCCCCATATACTGAGGGTGGTGGGTTCAAACCCGGCCCCAGCCAAACTGCAACAAAAAAATAGCCAGGCGTTGTGGCAGGCGCCTATAGTCCCAGCTACTTGGGAGGCTGAGGCAAGAGAATCACCTAAGCCCAGGAGTTGGAGGTTGCCGTGAGCTGTGACGCTGCAGCTCTCTACCAAGGGCAATGGAGTGAGACTCTGTCTCTAAAAAAAAAATAAATAAAAGTGGAAGCAACATAAGTGGTTGATGAATGGATAAACAAAATGTGCTACATATATACAATGAAATATTATTTAGCCATAAAGGAGAGAAATTCTAATTCATGCTACAACATGAATGAAATTCGAGGTTATTATGCTAAGTATATTAAGCCAGTCACAAAAAGACAAATACTTCATGATTCTACCAATGAAATATTCAGAATAGTCAAGTTTAGAGTAGCAAAAAGAGAATTGTGGGATGTGAGGGGAAGGTGGAATAGGAAGATATTATTTAATATCTATGGAATGTCAGTTTTGGAAGATTAAAAGATTGGTTGCACAGCAATGTAAAGATACTTAATATTAATAAACTGTATACTTAAAAACAGTTAAGACAAGCCGGGCATGATGACTCATGCCTGTAATCCCAGCATTTTGGGAGGCCAATGAGGGAAGATTTCTTCAGGTCAGGAGTTTGAGATCAGTCTAGGGAACATAGTGAGACCCTATCTTTATTAAAAAAGAAAAAAAAAATGGCTCGGCGCCTGTGGCTCAATCGGTTAAGGCGCCAGCCACATACACCTAAGGTGGCGGGTTCATATCCCAGCCGGGCCCGCCAAACAGCAATGATGGCTGTAATCAAAAAATGGCTGGGCGTTGTGGCGGGCGCCTGTGGTCCCAGCTACTTGGGAGGCAGAGGCAGGAGACTTGCTTGAGCCCAGGAGTTGGAGGTTGCTATGAGCTGTGATGCCATGGCACTCTACCCAGGGGGATAGCTTGAGGATCCGTCTCAAAAAAAACCCAAAAAACTCTTATTGTGAAAAGGAGTCCCCCTAACCCGGTGACGTTTTGGGTATAACTAGCAAATTAGTTGTCTCTGAGGCATAGACACGGGAAAGTATTTTTTCTTTTCATTTCTTCTACGAAACACTGTGGACAGGCATAGTATATGCCTGTCCTTGAGTTTCCTTTTGTTCCTCTTTTCACAGGTGAGACATTCTTTGTAGCAGTTTTGTTTGTTTATTTTTAATGGTTTTGAATACACAAAAGGCTTAGGACATTAGTCCTCATTTATTTGATCCCTCCTCACTCTCCTTTTCCTGTCTCTCATTGAAAACACCAAATGGCTTTGGGATTTAGGGAGCAGCTTTTCCCTTCTGTTTATTTTATGGGACCTCCCAAACGCATTGCACATAAACTGCTTGTAGGTCTGCCAGTCCTCTGTCACCCCCATCTCTCCTAGAAGGTAACCACTAGTAAGCAGTCTGGAGTGATTTTTTTTTTTTTTTTTTTTTTGAGACAGAGTCTCAGGCTGTTGCCCTGGGTAGAGTGCCGTAGTGTCACAGCTTACAGCAGCCTCAAACTCTTGAGCTCAAGCGATTCTTTTGCCTCAGCCTCCAAAGTAGCTGGGGCTATAGGCACCTACCACAACACCCAGCTAGTTTTTGTTGCAGTTGTCATTGTTGGTTAGCTAGCCTGGGTCAGGTTCGGTGTATGTGGCTGGTGCCATAATAACCAGTGTGCTGTGGATGCAGAGCCGATGTTTTAAAAATGGAAATCAGATCATGTCGCTCTCTTTTCCATCATCTTCCAGTTTATTCATTCAGCACATGCTTATAGACCAGCTTATATGTGCCACAAAAAGTCCTTGATATCATGAAGTATACATGTCATGGCCAACAATAAGAGACACTAGCAAATAGCTTTCCATTATACTTAAAATAAACCCTACCCCTTTGCATGGGTTAGAAGACATTTCACGATGTGGCCCCTTCCAGTATCTTTGACCTCACTTTCTGCCATCTCCACCTTGCTCACATGGCCTGGGTCAGCTGGGCTCAGCCCTGCCTTAAGGCTTTTGCACTTGCATTCCCTCTACCAGGGACGCTCTTTTCTCATCACTGAATCATGGTGACTGGCTCCTGGCTGTCATTCATGTCTCAGCTGACTTGCCATGTTAGAAGTCTGTCTGCACCTGCCCAGTCCATTCTGGGAGTTTTAAAAACTGCTTCTGAACTATCATCATTATCTGAAATAATCTTGTTCATTTATTTAGCTATTTATAGGTACTTAGTAAACACATTTCTCAAGTTAATCACACTGATTTTCCTATAGTCCCTATTTCTTGATATTTATTGAATGAATATCTATTGTACACAACTCATCCACTTACTCACATTTACTGAGTATTTCATTGTGCCAAGCACTGACATCAGTGCTGGGAGACAACAGCAAAGAGACTGACAAAGTCCATCCTTTCCTAGAGTATACATTCTAGTGGGAGGCGACAGATAACAAGTGAATAAATAATTACATCTGTAACAGTGGTAAGACAGTAGTGTCAGGAATAATTAGTGTTGGGGCAGGACCATCTTGGTCAAGGAAGGACTCTGGTGAGGTGAGCAGTCGCTGTATGCCCATCAAGCATGTGCTGAGATCTGAGATACCTTTCCCCAGAAGAGGAAATTTGGGCCAGTGAAGGAAGGGCAGTTTTGTGAGACTACACAGTTTGGAGGTGGGTGGAGCTGGGATTTATCTCATGATTCATGACTGTCTGACACCAGAGATATTTCTCTGTTTACACTTGGTCCTGTAAACCCTTTCTGGTTCTCACTGTTGACAAATGATACTTACTACGTATCCTTTGTTGGTGGGAATTATGGAGTGTAGCTCTAATTTCCAGCATAGAGGTGAGAGGCTGCATAGCAGAGTGGCTGAGAGTGTGGGTTCTGGAGCCAGTTTGCTCAGATTTGAATCCTAAGTCTACCGTTTACTATTTGAATTACCTTGGGCAAGTTACGTAACCTCTATATTGCTTCTCATCTGTAAAGTGGGCATAATGATGATCCCTTCACAGGGTTATCTTGAAAATTAAATGAGATGGCCAGGGGCTGTGGCTCACACCTGTAATCCCAGCACTCTGGGAGGCCAAGGTGGTAGATTGCTTGAGCTCATGAGTTCGAGAACAGCCTAAGCAAGGGTGAGACCCCCATCTCTAAAAAATAGCCAGGTGTTGTGATGGATGCCTATAGTCCCAGCTTCTTAGGAGGCTGAGGCAAGAGAATCACTTGAGCCCAAGAGTTTGAGGTTGCTGTGAGCTGTGATGCCATGGCACTCTACCAGGGGCAAGAAAGTGAGACTCTGTCTCAAAAAAAAAAAGAAAATGAGATTAATATAAGTTAATCACGTTATGCGGTACTCAGAAAAAATACAATAAATATTAGCTATTACTGTTGCTCTCTGTCTTGCCAATCCACTTTCTCTGTCTTCCCTTTCCCTTCTCAAAACAAACATGCTTTCTTTCTAGAATTAGAATAATATTCCTGTTTTCACATTGAGACTATCAGGGTCATAGAATCACCTCAGGCACAGATCCTGCCAGATCCCAAGCTTACTAAACTAGAAAGTCAAAGCGGAATATGCTGGTTCTTAACCAGTAGGTGGGTCAGGATCCTGTTTCTACATCCTGCCAGCTTATAGGAGCGGAAGGGATGTGCAGGCCCCGCCTGCAAACCACAACTTTGTTTTGAGCCGCTTGACTTGACAGCTTCCCTTTTCTACCTGCTGACTTCTTTAGCTCTTGTTTGGCAGCCAGAAAAGCAGCTAAGCTGGTTCACAGCTGGCCATTTGTCACCAATAAAAACTGAACAACCCGAAGGAAAATGAAGATTTAAATGTAGTTAATATTTTTCTCTGTCTCCTTAAGTTTTCCAAGTTTTCCTTTTTATATCTCAAACTATAGAAAAATTTTATTCTACTTTTACAGAGAAAACTGTGGTAGATTATGGGCTCTTTTGAAACTTTTAGATCTTTTGTATGTTAATTTTCACCTTTAATAAGTACCAAGATTTTATTTTTCTGTTTTGGTTGGAAATCTGTAATTTATGTACTTATTTCTGGGTCATCCTTATGAATGTATAGGGTACAGATCCTTGAGTCTGGATCATGACGTTGAACCTTGGGGCTTAATGAAGAACGGGGACTGGCATGGTGTAAACAAGGTGTGTAATTGTGCACAGCTCATGTATGTTCGCTTTTAGTTTTTGTTTTTTCTTAGTGCTGGCAGTATGCCCTATTTCTCTTTTCTAATATGTGGTAGGCAGAAGTACCAGATAATTGAAAATGTTTAGAAAGAATGGGCTCTGAGTACCAGGCTAGGAGTAAGTAGCTGGGGTGAGATTCAAAACTGGAGCATTCTAGGGGTGAGGAGGAAACATTTTTGTTTACCTCCTTGTCCAGTTCTTGCTCCAGAGAAACAGGGATACTGGTAATTTTAGGGGAGATATTTAATCTCCTAAAATCTTCAGGAGTCAAAAACCCTTGTGAAAGTATATTTATTTATTTGAGACAGAGTCTCAAGCTGTCGCCTTGGGTAGAGGGCCGTGGTGTCACAGCTCATAGCAACCTCAAACTCTTGGGCTTAAGTGATTCTTTAGCCTTCCCAAGTAGCTGGGACTACAGGTGCCCGCTACAACGCCTGGGTATTTTTTGGTTGTAGCTATCATTGTTGTTTTGGCAGGCCTGGCTGGATTCGAACCCACCAGCTCCAGTGTATATGGCTGGCGCCCTGGCCTCTGAGATTTATGCCCTGAGCCATGAAGGTATATTTAGAGATAGAAGGCAACTTTTGCATGTATGTATGTATGTATTTTTTTTGAGACAGAGTCTCGCTTTGTCACCCTCAGTAGAGTGCGATGGCGTCACAGCTCACAGCAACCTCCAACTCTTGGACTCCAGCAATCCTCTTGCCTCAGCCTCCCAAGCAGTTAGGACTACAGGCACCCTCCACAACACCTGGCTATTAGAGACTAAGTCTCGCTCTGGCCTAGGCTGGTCTTGAACTTTTGAGCTCAGAAAAATCTACCTGCTTCAGCCTCCGAGAGGGCTGGGATTCTAGGTGTGACAACTTTTGCATTTAGATGGGAGTGTTAAGGGTTAGCAAACAGAACACCCTGGGTTAAATTTGTTTTGATTATCTCTGGACAAGTCACTTTGTTTCCTGATATTGTAAACCTCATTGATTTGTTATGAAGAAAAACAAAATGTATATAAAATGTTTGAGCATCTATATTCATGGATGTCACATCTTCAGGTCATGTCAGTGAAACTATACAAAGATGTGGTATTCGCACTGTGGTAGACCTAATTCATATTAGTCATCATTTACAGTGTCTTCACAACTAGGGTTTTGTTTGGTACTTTCTGCTCATAGACAATAGGATGTGGCCATGTAATATACCTTAAGTCTATTATTTAACAGAATTGTCTCCTCAAAATTAAAATATGTGGAGAGTCATCTGCTGCATTCTGTCATTTCTCTATGCAGAGAGGACATGTCTTGTTTTGCTGTGGCTGAAAATGAATAAGCAACTCTGGAAACCAAGGTCCTCCGGGAGCTTAAAAACTCTTGTGGCTATTAATGGATTTAATTGTATTTCCTCTCCGCCACCAAAATGTGCAATAAATTGTTTATGCCCTTGCCTTTAATGGAGAGAATTGTTCATTAAATGCATCTAATATTATTATCACTTTGTTTTTATTGTAGATAGTCCGATCTTCCCTTTAAAAAAAAACTTATAAAAAGAAATGGCTGTCATCATTAAACATTGACTATTATCCCTTTGGTTGCTTGGATAAAAGGAAAAGTGTCGTCCTGCTGCGGAAGCGGAGTAGGGCTGGAAATGGCCATGGCCGCCTAGATCCAAGATTTGACACAGAGTTAGATTGGTGTGCTGTGGACTTGGGCCAAATCATATATTTGCTTATGATCCAGAAGAGAACATAAGGAGTTCTAAGGTGGCTTCACTGATAAATGAATGCCATGTCTTTGTGTGGTCTCGTGTAATACATTAAGAGAACATTTATAGAAGAATAACTGTTTAGGATTATGGCTGTTTTTTTGTTTGTCATTTCGGTATTCCTTTCTATATTATAATGTATCCAGAGGAAAAAAGTCAGAAAATTGCTCTTTAAAACCATATGCCAAAAATGCTTTGACATTAGGATTTGATGCCTTACTTGGCCTTACCCTGTGAGTTCAGGTTAGTCTCTGTAATGCCTCTCTACTTATCTCTGCTGTCTTTCCTCATTTAGTCTTAAACATTCTGGGCCAGTGGGTACTGGGTTGAGGGCAGGGAACAAAGCAGACGGAAAGTCTAGCCCTAGTGGAGCTTACTGTCTGGGGATGGGGGCAACAGGCAGGAAACAGAGGAGTGAGCGAGTGACAGTGTTGGCCAGAAGGGGATAACCGGGTCAGAGCCAGGACAGTGCCTCACTTTTGAACAGGGTGGTCTAGAAAGACCTCAGAAGGTGAGCAAGCTGCAGGGAGCACACTGTTGAGGCAAAGCTGAGTGAATTTTATGGAAAGGGCCTTCCTGGTAGAGGGAACAGGATGTACTGGTGGGTTCCAGGAATACCAGGAGGTCTGGAGCCAAGTGAATGAGGGAGATAGGAGACAAAAGCATAAAAGTAAAGTGTGCAGACCTTATAGGCCATTACAGCACTCCGGCCTTGACCTTCAGTGAGATGGGAGCCATTGGGGGTTCAAGCCAAAGAAGAGGCACAGTGACACCTTCCACCTGGAAAGAACCATTGACCGTTGTGTGCTGTCTGGGGTGGGGGAGATGCAGGGGAGTCCAGTCTGGAGGCTGCCATGGTGATGAAGGTGGGGGCTGATGTTGGCTTGGACCAGCGTGGGGTGGTGGAGATGAGAAAGCAGATTCTGGATATATTTTCAAGGCAAAAGGATTTGCTTGTGGATTGGATGTGAGGTAGGACAAAACAGAAGGAATGCAAGGATGACTCCCAATGTTTCATTTAACTTTGTCAGTTTTCTATTTTTCTTTTAAAATCATTGCTATTATCATTTTATCTTAATGACTCTCTGTGAAAAGACATCTGTGTAGCAGAGGTCTTGAAAGAGTTGTTTCCACTTTTGTCATTTCCTGGGAATTTATTTGGTAATTGAATAATCCATAGGTTGGCACCTGATTGTGGTAAAAATCTAGGGAAGCACTTGTACTTCAGGCTATGAGGAAGCTGTGGGAGCAGCTGAGTCTCCACACCCTGATTATTTGCTCTTCTGGTATCTCCTCTGTGATTCTCATTTATTTGATGGTTTTTGTAGAGGTAGATCTGTTGCAGAGGCCATTAATAGCTATAGCCCATATTCTTTGTTACTAACCCAGTGAAACCAAAAAGTCAAGAACATCTAGGTTTTTCTTTTTTTAAACGATTGGTTGGCTGTGGCAGACAGCCTGTCTGGGCTCCCCGGGAGCTGCTCTGCAGGGAGGAGCCCTGTGCACAGCGATCTAATTTGTGTAATCTTGAAGGTGGAGCTATTTTTAAAAGGGAACAGAAAAATAATGGAGCCCTTTGCTCAAGAATTCCAAACTGGATCTTACTGATTTAAAAAGAAAAGGACTCAGATCTTATAGTTTGAAGTCCTGTTTCCCTTTTGTTCTGTTCACCACATCCAGATCAAATTTGTGACTGCTGTACTTAGGTGATTGCTCTTGAAATGGCAGCTGCATTTTTCTTTTCTTTTTTTTTTTTTTTATTTAACATTTTAGGTAAGTGTATTACTTGTGATTTGGATGAGCTGGGTAACATAAAAAGAACAGTTACGAAGTTCAGGAATTAAAATTCTCTGTGTAATTCTTATAGTAGACTGCTAGTTTATAACTAGTTGTCAACCTGATCAGACCCCATTAGCCCCATTTCTATCTGATATGTCTAAAGTGTCTTACTGGTAATATAAAGGAAAAATAAAAGGAATACATTTACATACATTTCTGTATGTAAATGCAGAAGACAAATGTAAATGCTCAGCACATTAGAAACCATAGCCATGTGGATCACATGAGCTCAGGAGTTCAAGGCCAGCCTGAGTGAGAGGATCGCTTGAGTCCAAGAGTTTGAGGTTGCTGTGAGCTATGATGCTACAGGGCATCAGAGTGAGACTCAGGGAAAAAAAAAAAAAGAAAGAAACCATAGCCATCAGGTGCTTGCAGGTAAACATAGCTTTATCTTTGTGAATATGACATCTATAAATAGGGAATGGTACAGGTGCGTTGTGTTGATGATTCAGATGAGATGCAATGCCATCAGTGATAGGATTTTCTAAAATGGTGAACGAGGTAGGGTGCAGTGGCTTATGCCGTAATCCCAGCACTTTGAGAGGTCAACGTGGGAGGATCTCGCTTGAGGCCAAAAGTTCAAGACCAACCTGGGCAATAGAGCAAGACCCCATCTCTACAAAACTTTAAGAAAAAAGAATGAGCCAAGCACAGTGGCACATGCCTATAGTCCCAGCTACTTAAGAGGCTGAGGCAGTGAGCTGTGATTGTGTCACTGCCCTCCATCCTGAGCAACAGAGTGAGACCTGTTTCTAAAAAAAAAAAAAAGGAAGAAGAAAGAATATGGTAAATAAATCTTCATAAAATTCTACACAAAACAAAGTACAGTCTTTCTTCTATTTAGATAGTAATAACAGTCCTGGGAAAAAATGCGGTGTATGCTAAATGGTGAAAAATACTTAACATTTCTCTGTAAAATCTCTTTAGATCTAGGCTGAGATCATTACAAACTGGTTGTTACTTACATATATGTCTGGCAGGGCCAAAGGCTGATTTGTTATAAAACTGATGAAGTTAATGTTTCAGGGCCCTTAAT
This sequence comes from Galagoides demidoff, assembly GCA_963574575.1. NCBI lineage: Eukaryota > Metazoa > Chordata > Mammalia > Primates > Galagidae > Galagoides > Galagoides demidoff. Next base: position 12,719 of record CAUYQV010006600.1, read on the forward strand.
GTGCGTGGGCTTACATGGCTGTATACCCAATTTTATTTTATTTTTTTTTTTTTGGATACAGAGTCTCACTTTGTCACCTTGTTAGGGTGCTGTGGCATCACAGCTCACAGCAACCTCAAACTCCTGGGCTTAGGCAATGCCCCTGCCTCAGCCTCCCAAACAGCTGGAACTATAGGTACCTGCCACATCACCCAGCTCTATACCCAATTTTTAAAAATACTCTTCTTATTTTATTATTTTTTAATACTTTTATTTTTTGAGACAGAGTCTCACTTTGTCACCCTCAGTAGAGAATACTGTGGCATTATAGCTCACAGCAACCTTATACTTTTGGGCTCAAGAAATCTGACTCAGGCGCCCACGTAGCTGGGACTACCGGTGCCTGCCACAATGCCTGGCTTTTTTTTTTTTTTTTTTTTTTTGCGACGGAACCACAAGCTATCCCCCTGGGTAGAGTGCCATGGCGTCACAGCTCATAGCAACCTCCAACTTCTGGGCTCAAGCGAGTCTCCTGCCTCCGCCTCCCAAGTAGCTGGGACCACAGGCGCCCGCCACAACGCCTGGCCATTTTTTGGTTGCAGCCATCATTGTTGCTTGGCGGGCCCGGGCTGGGGATTTGAACCTGCCACCTTAGGTGTACGTGGCTGGCGCCTTAGCCGATTGAGCCACAGGCACCAAGCCACATAATTTTAAAAGTTAGAAAAATAAATCAGAATGCCGGTTTTATTTAAACTGAACAATGCATACAACATCAATTTCTGACCCAAATTTACATCATGTAAGAATTTAGTATAATTAATTTGCTTTTTCTAAAAGACTTAACAAATCTGCCATGAAAATAGGAGTCTGTCTACATTTGATGGCTTCTCAGAAATCAGAAACAAAGTGGCAATACACATTTAATAGGATTTTTCTATTAACAATTGACAGCAGAGTTATATTCTAATTTATTTTATTAACAGCATCCATATATTACTTTTTATCAAAAAATGATGTCTATTATTTCTGCTTCTTAAATATATTCAAATTTATTTTTTTTTTGAACAAAACTAAAACTTTAACATCCATCCTCTAGATCCTGGTGTGTTGTCTGCTTTAAAAATGTAGATCTTTATTGATATCTATTAACTCACCCTTGGTGATCATATTGTTTAAATTCTCCCTAACATTTTTCTGTTTATTTTTGCTTACTTGTTTCCATAAACTGAATTTTGTGCGTTTAAGTAATTCACTAAAATTACCTTTTCATTATTTTTTTCTAATGATTTTTCAGTGTTTAACCAATATTACTGTTGTAGAAAGGTTTAGCACTGTTATTTCATGAATATGAATCATGTCTTTACCAACCTGAGATGACCCTCTTTGCAGGGTGGTGGGGATGGGACCAGGACTAAGGGTCTTTGGACTGTCTCACAGAACTATAAGTGCTGTGGCCTAGAGAGCCACTTCAGTCAACCAAACAGAAAACTTTGCGCAGAGCTACTTGTTTCTGAGACAGATTACTCTCTTTCTGTGTGCAACCCACACAAATTTATTTTCCTGAACTAGATCTCCTACCACTATAAGTGGGCCCCTTGCCTCTTTAAGGTAGAGGGACACTCACTCAAGTTGGCAGGTGAAGCATTGAGAAAGAGACTTGATATGACCACACTGCCCACCTGATATGGAGGTGAGGAGAGGCAAACATGCCCTTCAGAGCACAGTTAAGTGAAATTGATTGGAGACCCCTCCCTCAGGTACACCTGCCCACGTGCCCTAGACTGTAGCACTACTGGCCTTAAACAGCCTGGGTGGAGCCTGATGCCCAGCAAGCCAGGGAGTGTGGGTTCATGAATCTTCTCCATGATTTCTGGGCAAAAAGCAGTCAGAGGTAGATCTTTCCACTCAGAACTCAAGAATAAATAAGCAGTTAAAAATAGGGTGTGGATGTGAAAGGAATCTGCTATGTTTAGCTAGAGATGGTGATTTGAACTAATCTTTATTTCTGTATTCTTTCCTCTTCCTATTTGAGTAAGAAGTATAAAGGGTGAAAATCTATATACAAGTTAGAAAATAAGAAAGAGTGTCACAAAAACTTCACAGACACTTTGAGGAATTTTCTTTTATTTACTTTCTCTAACCCTTCCCCTATTCTAGACAATAGTGCACCAAATGTGAAGTGCACAGCATCCCATCAGAACAAACAAATAACCCCCCAACCCCGAAACTCAAAGACACAGGGACTTGAGGTGGTGGCCGTGGAGCAGTCAATTAAGGCGAAGTCAATGCCATGAGCGGCCCTGGGGAGTGGACTCAGACTGGAAAACAGAGCTATTGATCATGGTACTTACTGCCTTCTACACTCCACAGGGTAGGAGTGCTGCACAGAGTTAAGGGAAGGGAATGTCACAATGAGAGGGAGGGTGATGCCAGCACTCATTTCAGGCTACCATTCCAAAAACATTAAAAAATGGCACAGCAGTGAGGCCTGGTCTCTGCTATGCTGTACCAGCAGATCCCCATTCCCTCTCCCTTCTGAGCCCCCGTCTCCTTTGGATAAATAAGATTTACTTTTTAAAGTATCATGTTCCCATTTTTAAGGTTATTTGTCTTTGCAACTTGGGGAACAGTTATTCTTCTTTGACCCCAGATATCCTTTCCGTGTTTATTCATTTTGTTTTCTTCAATTTCAATCTCCTGATCTTTGTTGAGAGCCAAGTGGCTTTTTATTTGTATGGAAATAAATGATCTTTTTACCCATGGAAACATTAGTCATCCTGCCTCCTCACTTAAAAACTTTCTTCTCTTGAGAAGGTGCCAAAATCCAGGGTGCACACTCAGGGGATTACTAGCAGGATTGTTTTTGCAGCCATCATTTTCTTAAACTGAAGCATGATACTTTGCAGCCTGTGATCTTAAGCAAAATTAAGGCCTAATGGATGGCTTACCAGACCATGCTGCACTTCTAGGGATGCATTTACAGTAGTATCAGATACACTGAGATGAATGAGTTTCACCCTTCAATGGAAACTGGGAAAGCAGAGCTGAGTTGACCTTCAATAAATATTAGCAGCAACTGCTTAGAAGAAAATGTCAGGAAATAATACTCAAGTAGCTGTCTTTACTGAAACACCCAAATTATGTAAAACTTTAAAATTCATTCTCATTTTAAAGTGAGCACATTCATCTCCTAACAAGTGAAAGAAGAAATTGTCATGAATTTAGGGAGAGAGAATGACGTACTCCTTTTATGCCTTCAGACTAAGGAGCAGACCGGTCAAATTGGTTCCTGGGGCACTGGTCTGTAAGGTGTACTGGGATCAAGTGATCCTCTTGCCTCAGCCTCCCGAGTAGCTGGGACTAGAGGCAGGCGCTACCACATCCAGCTAATATTTCTAATGTTTGTAGAGATTGAGTCTCACTCTTGCTTAGGTTGATCTCAAACTCCTGACCTCAAGCAATCTTCCTGCTCCAACCTCCCAAAGTACTAGGATTATAGGTGTGAGCCATTGTGTGCCCAGATAAGAGTCTTTATATATTTTCATAGACAAATGCAAATACTTCTTTAGATTAGAGTCCTTAGTTGAATTCTTGGGTGAATAGGGTACACATATTTTAGATTTTGATAGATAGTTGCTAATTGTCTTCCACGGAAACTGTGCAATCATAAGCTGTGTAATGATGTTTTGGTCAACAACAGGCTGTATATGAGACAGTGATCATAAGATTATAATGCTATGTTTTTACTGGATCCATGTTCAGATATGTTTAGATACACAGATATCAAGGTGTTACAGTTGTCTACAGTATTTGGGACAGTAACATGTTTATGTTGTGTAACATGATACGTTTAGATACACAGAGATCAGGTGTTACAGTTGTCTACAGTATTTGGGACAGTAATATGCTGTCCAGGCTTGTGGCCTAGGAGCAATGGGCTCTGCTCTGCAGCTCAGTGTGCAGTGGACCTGACCGTTCAGGTCTGTGTAAGCACAAGACTCTCTATGATGTTGCACAATGATGTAATTGCTTAAGGACCCACCTCGCAGAATGTACTCCTGTCAGGAAGCTACACACAGCCATATGCCCATTTACTAGAATATGAAGGTGCCCATTTTCCCACATGCTTGATTACACTGAATAGTATTAATCTTTCAAGATTAATCTTTCAAAACGGAAGCCTGCAAGTTGGCTTTTTTATCCCTTCTCAAGTTTCTCACTCTGTTCCTCTTCTTTCTTGCTCCACAGGGAAGAGGCCTTATATCATTCCTGTGCATAAATTAATGTTTAAATTCTGTTACTAGATTTCCTAATTATAAGTCATTCTTTTATTCTGAGGGATGAATTTTGGCAATGTTCTTTAAATTTGAAATTTGATTGGGTAACATTTTATTAGGTTAGTAAATCTGAAATGTCTGATCTCAAATCAAAAGTTTGGTCTATTAGATCTTGAACAAGAAGCAATACAGTTAATCAAAGTGTGTGCCTAAACTGTCAACACAGTTTTGCCATCTTAACGATCACTTGTTTGTGCCAGCAGCAAGAAAGCCTGCAGAGCAAGTGGTGATGAAATCTCAAAAGGCGCTTTCCCTGGGTTGTCTTCCAGGTTCCAAAGCCTGGAAGAAGAGGTAGTCAGGGGGTACAGGATCTGATGAATGTGGTGGATGACACAGTTTCCCAGTCCAGCTTCTGTAGTTTGTGCAACAGTGCTAGCTTGAGAGAGGTTTGGCCTGTCTCTGTTGACTAGTCTCTGCTGTTAATCACAAGTGTTCTCATTGTGCCATCCAGTTGGTTGCAGCAGACATCTGCTTAATCAGCTGACCAGGTTTCATGAAGCTGTAGTGGATAACACCAGCACTGGACAACCAAACAGCCACCATTAGCTTTTTTTGATGTACACTGTGTATTCCGTTTTGGACCATGTTTCAGCACCTCATCTTTATCCAACCATTGTGCCAAAGGCTTGCAATTGTTAAAAAAAAAAGAAGTGATTTTTCACATGTAACAATACAGTATAGGAATGATTCGCCTTTATATTGTGACAACAAGACGGGCAAGCTTCAAGATGACCTCTTCTGAGATGTTTTCACTTCTGATACTTGTTTAATTCGTGTGGAACTCGCCTATTCAGCTTCTTTCCCTCGCTGATTCATTTCAGTGGTCTGATATTATTAGGACAGTAATGTCAACCCTTGCTGCTAATTCACGCGTAGGTTGAGATGGACTTGTTTCCACTGCAGCTTTCAGCTCATCGTTGTCTGCCTTGATCTCAGGTCACCCACATCACTCATTTCCAAGATTAAAATTACCAGAATGGAACTTCTCTAACCATTGCTGTACTGTGCATTCATTAGCCATGTCTTTCCCAAATACCTTGTTGGCATTTCAAGCTGTCTGGGGTGCATTGGTTCTATAATTAGAACTCATATTTAAAAATAACATGAATTTTTGACTTGTCCATGGTTTCACAAAAATTGCTTTAAAAAATGTAAAAGATAATCACAAACCAAAATGTACATTTGAAAGAATGAGGATGTACCTTCACAATAAAAATAAAAAGAGAAGTGTCAAAGTGAAATGTCAGAGATATCAACTCCCAAACTTCGCACTTATGGAAATTAGACATTTTATACTTAATAATCTAATATTTAGAATATTCATAGACATAGTGAAGTGGTTTACAAGTTTCCTTTTTAGTTATTCTTCTCTACCTTTTTTATAAGGGCTTTTCTAGGTCAGTGAAATAAATTGGAGAATTTTCCATTTTTTTCCTATGCTCTGAAACACATTCTATTACATAGAAATTTCCTTTTCTTAGAAAGTTTTATAGAACTTGCTGGTCAAACTTTCTGACCTGCATGCCTTTAGGGCATAGAACTTGAAGTAAGAACAAAGTCTTTATCCTCCAATTATGGATAGAGACAGTTAAAATATGAAATTAAACTGACACTTTGACACCCCACACACATATCCCAGCACACATACACAGCACTGTGATTCATCAACAAGAAACATATAAGACCCTTCCAATTTGGATGAGTAGGAGAACTTAGAGAAGAAATGTTATAAAATCCATCATGGTGGGGGAGGCTGGGCAAGAAGTGGGTAAACTGGGCTGACCACAAGCTTTTTGAATGATGATAAATTATTTTAATCACAGAGACACTACACAAATTCTGTCCACCTGGATTGTTGTACAATTTAACTTCTCAGGTTTGATTTAGGATTTTTAAGCATGGCTGAGTCTGTTCTGAAAAAGTTCTCTTCCTAGAGAACTAGCAAACCGAGGTATCATTAACTTTGCAAATATTCAAAGAGTTTAGCACAGGGTCTGGTTCGTGATAGACACTCAATAAAAGTAGGGTTTCTTCTCCCAGACTTACAAAGAGTGTTCGTAAAAGGAAAGGTAGCAGGTATTGGTATTGGTGTTATTTAACTTAGCAGCTGGAAATGAAGGCCAGCTGTGGGAACTTCAGTTGCAATAGGAATTCCACAGTCTCAACTGAATCTGGATGTGAAAAAATAAAATGATTTTGTAATGGCACATCAAATCTGGGCAGCTGAACCTCATCCTTAGAGAAGCATGGATTTTCGATTGTCTTCCATATGGATCTGAAACTCTTTTCCTTAAGACCTGGCAATTTAGAATCCCAAGATGTAAAGAGGCAGGCAAGCGTGCCTAATCCAGAGTTTTCAAAAACAATGAATGAATCAGCCTTCTCCTGGCAGAAATGTCAGCGCTGGCACCAAGGTCAGAGCAATTCTCATTACATCACAAAATAAAATAATTGGCTTTATTTTCACAGATCATTCCATATGTTCTTTCCATAATATACTAGTTCTAATATAATGCAAGCTTTAGACTGCATTTTAATTCAATAACCTGAAGATCATTGTTTTAAGAATGGCTGGGTTAAAATCAGCTCATGCAGACTGGGGTTTAAGATACCAAACATCTGTTGAACAAGGTTTAGTTGGATTGAATGCAGCTAGGTGCTTGATAGCACATGGAAACAGACTTTCTATGATCAGAATCCCAGATGACAGCTGTGGATAAATATATAGTTTATGAACTCTTCACTGGAAATTATACATGTATGGTAGACACCTCTAGCTGTTTACTCAGTTTTCTCTCTTTCTTTCTTCCTTACTAAGGGAATGCAAATTTTATTCAGAGTGGTGATGTATGAAGGTAAAATACTCATTTTCCCAATCTGCCTTGAAGCTAGGGATGGCTACGTGATCGGGTTCCAGATAATTAGATACAGGCAGAAGTCTGCTAAGGATTTCTGGAAAATGCTTTTGTTTTCTTCTTTTCTTTTTCGTTTTTGTTTTCCTTGCCTCCATTTCAGTTTATTTTCCTGCCTGGAACACGGTAATAAGGATGGGTCTGGAGCAGCCCTCTTTCGACTCTGAGGTAACAAGGTGAGAGTAAAAAGCAGCTTGCTAAAAATAGTGGCATGGAAGGAGAGACAGTGGCTTGGACATTGATTGCCTACATGAAATTACTTACTATGTGAGAGAAATAAACCATTATTTGCATAAGCCGCTATCATGAGTTACTATTATTTGCAGTTGAATGCCATCTGGATTGACATTACATAGACAGTTTTTCTTTCTCTTAGTTGATAATGGTCATGTCTCCATTTTTCCCCCCTTTGGGGGCAGATTTAGGTTCATTTGGGAACATAGATAGAAATTGATGACAATTGTTTTCCTCACACTGAGTTTATAGTTTCTTTTAGAGGCAATGACCCCTGGCAGTGTATGGGGGTTACCTGGGACGGGAACATGGTGCAGGTCTTTATAGTCAGTGGAAAGGCAGGATGCAGGTGACTCTGGGGTCCCCAGTAGTAGATTTTCACATTCCAGTTACATTGTATGCATAGATATACTGCTGAAACTTGGGATTCTCAGAGATGTCAGAGTGTCACTTCTCATGGTTCAGTGACTCCCAACTCCTAGAAGAGGAGCCTACAGATTCAGGAAGGCCCAGAACTGCCTGGAAATATGTTTGGATTCTCAGAGTCAACAATACAGCAGCCCATTCAACAAAGTAGGGTACGTGGACATGCACATGAGGGGTTTCTGCCTTCTGGCTGGCCATGCTGAACCCCTGATTTTGCTGGAGTTAGTTTCCCTTATGAAGGAACAATGTCCTTTCAAGTTTACTAAAAGGTATTCATCCTAACACAGAAGTCTGAATAAGTTAATCCTTTATTGATATAACTGAGACTAGAATTAATTACCTGAACACATCTTGATTGTTCATGTTTCTGTTCACATTCATCTCCAGGAGAGTTAAAATTATAAGCTGATTCTTGTTTTTTAAATAAGTTCTTTTTTAATTGAAAAAGTCAAAAAGAGCATGCAATTCACCAAACCTTGAGAATAGAAGAATTAGAAGGACACAGCTCTTCTTTTAATCCTGCTCCCTCAAATACTAGAACCCTGATTTGTTCCCTGGAGGATTATCAAGGTCCCTTACTTCTATTCTTTTCCCTTCTGCAATTGCACTCGAGTTCTTCCTGCTCTGTTGATGTCTCTGTCTATAGAAGGTGTGTAGAGACAAGGAGAAAAGAAAGTAACTTGAAGAGTCAAACTTGCTTCTTAGTCCAAGAGTTGAGAGAGAATTGCAGGAAGCGTTATAAGTTGATTGCTCTGATTCATGGTCCACCGCACCCTCCCATTTCCATGGAAAATCAAAAATTGTTTACAAAAACAAATTTGAGGGACAGAAGAATGTTGACAACATTAGTCATAGATATGTCTTAACCATGTGGCTTTAATAGAACTACTGTGACAAAAGCCTTTAATACTTTATCATAGAAAAAAAAAAACCCTGCATCAACAAAAAACAGTTTTGTTTTGACTAGTTGTGTTAAAATATTTAGAGAAAGGGAAAAATGTTGGAGCCCATAGAATTTCTGGCTGAAGCCAAGAGATTTAGTTGGAAGGGCAAAGAGGAGGTGACCTAACAGCAGCTCATTGTCCAAAGACATGGCCCTGGGTCTCCATCTGGGTCAGTCTCTGGAAGGTGACAGATGACAACGAGAGGCCAGGGCTCCTGGGATCAAGTCTGCTAAGTCTTTTGCAAGAGAGGACTGTGGATAGACTATTTAACAGACTTCCAGGGAGGGGAAAGGTGGTACCAGAGATAAAGTGATTGAACAGCCTTGGTGAGAGTCTTCAAGACAAGGCAAGTCTATTCAGGCTGCTGTAGGTGGGACAAGGCCAGCGGCCTGCAAGAACAGTGTAGGTGGGTATGCAAGTTCAATGATCAAAGAGATGGAAAAAGTGCGAATGAATACATTGGTTCCCAGATAAATGGAACAGACCTGGATAGACATAAACAGAGCCAACATGTGAGACTTAGTACAAGGAAAAGAAATAAGGTTAGATTAAACCAGGCACCCACGAATTTCTCTACAAAGGTCCAGACAGGATATATTGATGCTTTGATGACTATAAGGTCTCATCCCCACTACTCAAACTTTATGACACAAAAACAGCCATAGACAAATGGTCATAGCTGTGTTCTAATAAAACTTTATTCATGGAACTGTAATTAAAACTTCACGTAATTTTCGTGTGTCATAAAATCTTTTTTTCTCAGCTATTTGAAAATGCGAAAGCTATTCTTAGCTCACAGGCTGTACAAAACTAGGCAGTGGGCCATGGCTATAGTTTGCCAGCTCCATGTTAAAGAAATAAAGACAGAGCTGAGGGTAGAGGAAGGAAGGGGTAGGAAGGTGGGTACAAAGGGCAAGTTAAAATTTTGGATAAAATGGTACGATTCTAGGGGCATTTACTACCCCACTTCCTGCAGGCTTCTTCCAAGTGTAGCAGGAGCAAATCTGTTAAGTAAGTACATCCTATTTAGGTTGTAATCAATCTTAATGGCTGGAGCATGCATAATATTTTGTTTTTGTAACAGAAATATCTTTCTTTATAAGCATAGAAGAGAATTCCAATATTTTATTTTTGTTTTAAAACGAGGTGCTATATCAAGCAGAAATAAATGTTTTGTCATTGTTGTTCTCTTAGTTTTTCGATAGCTCAACTAAGACTCAACTATCAAGTTCCGCCATTACTGCAGGTGCCACCACTCAAGGAGGCTGCCACCTAGTAGCACAGCTCCTTAGGATTTTTTTTTTAAAGCTTTATAGTGTTGCCCCTGAAATCCATACCTTCATTAAGTGACATTAAGCTCTCCAGAAAGAGTGACTTTATTCAAAATCTTTATTCCTTTTTTCAGAACCAGCATGTGTTAAATTGCAGACTTCCCTGCAGCTGTCTGCCAGAGTCGCCCTTCAAGAAGCATCTCTGACAACTTTTCTCCATGGGAATCTGCACTTCGTATTCAGATGAGGCACTGAGATAATTGAATTTGATTGAAAATGATTCCTATTGCCGATTAGCTAATTTGTGAACTTCCTTGAAGCCAGACTTAGCTCATCAAGGTGGCCTTTGCCTCTTTTTCATTTGATTATCTCCATTTCCTTAGGACAATACTTGGGACATAGGACAGGCTCAGTTAATGTTTGCTGATTGAGTGGATGAATTTAATGGTTAAGTTGTGTCAGTCAGTGGGAAATAAATAGATGTTGTAAAACAGAAGCTATTTCTGGCAGCTGTGCTATAGGTATCTGTGCTTCTGGAATTACCAGCAATTATATAAGGATATGATTGGAGTGCCGATTTCCTGGTTAGTTTGCCTTGATTTTTTTCCCCTCCAAATTAGGAATTCTGGGCTTTGTAAATTTGGATGTTGTGTCCCTTGCATATGACTACCCAGCTGTGGTTGCTTTTGGAGCCAGTTCTTGCCCATAATTTGTTCTGTTCAGTGTCCATTTTGAAATGTACATTGGCAGGATCAGAACAGGGGTATGTTAGTGGTTATATGACATGCTTGTGGGATGGGATAAAGTCATCAGGAATGAAGAGCTGTGATAACTGAGGAATTATGGTGCTTTATTCATCTCTTAACCCAAGATTACACAGAGAAAAAAGCAGGGAAGACCTGATAGTCATCCACATTTGGTGAGAAGGAGAAACCATGGCTGCTAATTTGGTTCGTTGGTTTGTGTTATTTTTACAAACACCTGGTACAAAACCAATGAGACTCTCCTCTCTGGTCTGTGCCTTAATAAAAGAAGTAGGAGACAAAGGCAGTGTGTAACTCTCCATAGAAGAGCAGGGCTGCAAATTTAGGGAGACAGGGATAGCCATGGTCAGATGAAAGCAAAGAATTTCAAGTATATGGAGGAAGTGAGTTTGAAGTCATATTCTCAAAGGAAGTGGTTATGTATCTCCACATATGTGGTCATGGTCACACCTATTTGGACGACACAATGTTTACTTGTGATCCTGGCCTAAGGCCTCCTAATAGCACCCCTCTTCTGGGGGTAGTTCTGGATCTGGATTCTGGGGCAGGTGGAACAAGCATCTGTGTGTGGGTTAAATGTAATCAGCCTGCCCTGGCTTTGGCACATTGGGGTCCAGACAGACCAGCACATTTCTTTATTCAGTCATCATGGGGATGAATAATAATTGCACATATGGCCACTGAAATCTGTTTCCCCTGTCTGGCTTGAGCTGGGTTGGGATTTTGAAAATTGGCAGTTGGGCAACTGATTTCCACCGCTGAAGTGTCAGAGCACTGAAGATCTGCTCATAATCCTTTCTTGGCCCAGGTCTCCCAGAGTTATTGCAAACCACAATTGCAGAATGGAGTTGTAGGCTGCTCACAGTGGCTGCATTTCTTTGACAAGCTTGTACAGAATGTCAGAAAAATTTTATTTTGTGTTTTTATGGGCAACACGAAGAATGTTTTGTAAATATCTTGAAACTGAAAAAAAAACTAACCTCGGCTGAAAACACACACACACACACACACACACACAAAACTCTAAGAAAACTTACTCTTGTTAATCACAAACATCGCCAGGATCTAGCGATCAAGCAGTTTCCTGGCAAGAAATACCACAAGACAAGCCTCAAAGGGTTTTATAAATGTTGACTAGCTCATGAACCATGGCCCATAGCAAACCTTTACAGAAGGCCCAGTGTAGAGCAATTTCACGTGCTCTTTGGGACTGCTTTGTTCTGCAACAAAGCCTGGGAAGAAGCAGCCACAGCGTAACTTGAGTCTGAACAGAAAATGGAAATGTGCAAAATGTTGTTGGAAAGAAATGAAGCAGTTGATAAATGTTGATTATGATTCCGAGGATGGTGAGCTTCTCTGTTAGTTGAACTGGAGTAAGGAGAGCTGACCCACTTGGCTCACGACCAAGTGTGAGAGAGAATGGCCACAGCAGGCACTAGACCTGGGAGACTCAGTAACCAGGAGCACCTTAAGAAAGTCGTGCTTACCCCACAACACTAATACCCAGCAGAGCGCTGCCTGGGCTAGGTTTTCCTGTATTAGCATTTAAAGTTCACCAGGTATTACATACCTACCAAGTCACAGTAATAAGTCAGTGCATTTCCTAGAATCTCTAAGTCAGAAAGGATCTCAGAGGGCATCCAGTTTCAATTTCCTTCCAGGGATGATTTCCTCTTATTTTGAAAAGCAGCATTGCTCTTGTCTCTCAGTGTTTGTGTGAATTGAGAGGGGCAGGAGGCTCATTACCAAAGAAGCCCTTTGATTATTAATTCTCATTTTTGAAACCTTTTTGTTTTATAGCATAGCTGTTATTTCACCATTTCCCTTATTCAACTTCTGTGGCCTCAGAAAGCAAGTCAACTTTCTTTTTCTTTTAGACAGAGTCTCAAGCTGTTGCCCTGGGTAGAGTGCTGTGGCATCACAGTTCACAGCAACTTCAAACTGTTGGGCTTAAACAATTCTCTTGCCTCAGCCTCCCAAGTAGCTGGGACTACGGGTGCCACCACAGTGCCCAGCTATTTTGCAGTTGTCGTTGTTTAGCTGGCCCAGGATGGGTTTGAATCCTCCAGCCTCGGTGTATGTGGCTGGCGCCATTAACACTGAGCTACAGGTGCTGAGCCTGAGTCAACTTTCTAACCTACCTGGCATCCCTGTAGATCTTTAAAGGAAGCTCTAATTTGTGTCCAATCATTAAACAGAAAACATTAAATGATATGGCTAAAGAAAGCTCAAATGTCATTAGTTATAATAATTGTGATCTTATGTCTAGCCACTTTCCAGTGCTCGGGTAGACCATAGGCCTGGTTGCCAGTATGCACTAAGAGCTTGTCCATTCCTTTCCGATATTTACACCTCTTGTTTCTTTGTGTTATTGCCTGGTATAATCCATCACTACACCTGTCATTATGTAGCCCAAAGGCATGTGGATTTATTTGGCTACTTTTCAGTCTCTTTCCTGCCTCCCTCTTGGCCCTGGCCACTATGTGGGTTTTCTGAGGGTTCCCTAACAAAGTGCTGCAGAGTGGGTAACTAAAACCAGGACATCACGTTCTCACAGCTGCGGAGGTCAGGCGCCCAAGATTGGGGTGTTGGCAGTCCTCTGAGGGCTGTAATAAAAGGGTCCACTTCCTGCTTTGGGGGCTGTCTTCTCTGTGTGTACGTCGCCAAATTTCCTTTTATGAGAACACCAGTCCTACTGAATCAGGACCCATATCACAACCTCATTTTGACTTTACCTCTTGAAAGACTTATTTACAAATACAGTCACTTTCTGAGGTGCTGGAGGTCAGGACTTCAGTATATGGATTTTGGGAGGAAACACAGTCCAATTCTATAATAGCCACCCACCATCCTCTCTCATTTGGATGACTTTCAGCTACCGCTAAGTTAGTATCCTCATGTCTACTTTGAGTTCCTTAATCCAGTCTCCAAAGAGTAGAAGCGATTTTCCTAAACGCGTAACAGTATCATGTCACTGTTCTAATTAGTCTCTCAAGGGCTGTCTAATACACTTAGAATCCAAATGCCTGCAGCCCTGCAGGCCGTTTGTGATCTGATCCCTACCTGTCTTTGTCAGTGTTGCTCATGTCTCCGTGCTCACTGTGCTCCAGCCCCATCAGTCTTTCAACTTTGAAACTACTGCTCTTTCCTTGCCTTTGGGCCTTTACATATAGATTTTCCTTTGCCTGAAATATTCTTTACCCTTCCCATAGCCAGATGCTTCTCATTCTTAGGTCTCAGTGTAAATGTTCCTCAAGGACTTTCTAATCTTCCTATCTAAGAACGTCTCCCCACTTCTTTATCTCTGTCTTCTGTTTGTTTTTGTCACAGCCTTTGGAATAACTTATAGTTATTCTGTGTTTACACGATTTTGTTTTTCTGTTCTGTAAGAGAGCAGACTCTGAGACTTGTCATTATGTTTCCTATATCTTACACAGTGCACAATGCAGGGTAGGTGTTCAAACGATATTGAATGAATTGTTAGACATTTAATATGCAGCATTGAATACTAATGATATCGACAGTCTAATCTTATTCCTAATGTTAAGAGAGATTCATCTAATGTTCTATCATTTAATTATGTTTTTAATATAATGTTTATTTTAGGTTTATAGTAGAGATCTTTAACAGATATGCAGATTCCCAACTAACATCTTTATTTATTTCTAGTAAAACTCTGATTTTTTTGGAAGGAGAATAACCCTTGCTTTTCTGTGTGACCATGTTTCTTCTCAGTATATAATGGTAACCTCACTCCCACTGCCAGTCATTTGTCTAAGAGTAAGCTTCTGATGAAATTCTGGCTAACAAGACAAGACTTTTTTTAGGAAAGGTCTTCTGTTTTAAAAGGAGACTGCAGGGGAAAATAGTTCTTTTTCCAAGACACATTTCTGTTTTTGCAGTGTAATGATTTAAGGTGAGCTGGCAAGAATAATGCCAGTACCATGAGGATGTCAGAGTGGAAATACGGAGAGACACTATATCCTTGGTGAGTTTAAGTTACTTTGATTAACTATCTCTGGAAGTACTCAAGACTTCTTTTTTATTATCTGAAGCCAAAAAGCAGGAAATTTCTGATACTTATAGCTAAAACATCCTTTACCAATATTGCTTATCAGGCTATTGAAGTTTTCCTTTATGTCTAGCCCACAAGTTTTTTTTTTTTTCTAATAGGAATAAGTTCAAATACCTTTCTTCATTATCTTTATAAGTAAAAGTATTTTTCTCCTTCAATCTGTTAATACAGTTACTATTTCTCCAGAACACAGAGGCATACACAAATTTAAGTTTCCCACTGTCACGTAGCTGTCAAGTGGCAGAACTGGGATTATGTGCTAAGCATGTTAGATCCAATTCCTCATGCTAAACCTTTATTCACCTAAACACTCTGGATGACATCATCTGTAGAGTTTGGAAACACAAGGGAAAGAGGTTTGCAGACATTCCCCTGGGGAACAGCAACATTCAGAGTTGGGAAGAAGTGGAGGCCAAAAGGAAGTGTGTTGAAACTCCTTTGCCCTCCAAGGATAAGTGAAGCTTGTTTGTGAAGTAGTATTCATCTTAATACTTGATAAGACTCTTTATTTGTAATATTTGCATCTATTTTCCAAAGTAAGACATCTATGGTTTTATTATTTTATTTTAATTTCTGGTTCTATCTTCTGGTTATGCTAATTTTGTATAATGAATTGGAAATTTTTTCAAATTTTTCTATGCTACGTACAAGTTTTTAAAATTAGAATTTTCTATTCTCTGAAGATTTGGTAAAATTCTTCTGTGAAGTAATATGAATATACCTTTTAGTAGCTTTTCCTTTTTATTGTATGTTTCTGAATAGTTTTCCCCTTTCACCTGAGTTGATTTTGGTTATTAACTCAATCATGGAAATTAATTCAATTTATCTGTGCCTTCAAATGTATTTTGTAAGTGGGAACATAATACCCTCATATATTTATATATTCTTTGTATCTACAGATATATATTCCTAATGTTGCATACTTGTACTTTCTCTAGCTTTAAAACACCAGATTTACCAGAATTTTGCATATTTTTATCTCTTTAAAAAATGGGATTTTTGTTTATTTATATTGCATTAATGTGTAACTTTATCCCAACTCTTTCTTGAAATATTAACTCTACCTTCCAAGATACATGAATCTCCTGATTTCCTTTCTTCTCCCATACTTCCTTTTGGCCTCCACTTCTTCCCAACTCTGAATGTTGCTGTTCCCAGGGGAATGTCTGCAAATCTCTTTCCCTTACACGTGCAAACTCTCAAGGTGATGTCATCCAGAGAGTCAAAGCAAACAATGGTTTAGTGCGAGGAGCTGGATTTAACGTGCTTAGAACATAATCCCAATTCTGCAACTTGATAGCTGCCTGACTGTGGGAAACTTAAATTTGTGTATGTCTCTGTGTTCTGAAGAAATAGTAACTGTATCTATTTCAAATAACTGTTGTAAAGATGAATTCAGTTAATACCTGAAAAAACCCAGAACAATACCTCAGACATGTTTCAGTGTTTTGTTCAAATTAGCTATCATCACTCATGCTCAGGTCATGCATTCAATTTCATTAACACACTGACAAGGTTCCTATGTCTCCTTCCCTGCCCCTCCATGAGAAGCACCTCCACTCATTTTGTTGAAGCATCATATGGGCTCTCGTCCCTCTGGTCTCTTCAGCACCTCAGCAGTCTCCAGGATACTACTGGCACTGCATAAATGTTGAGCATACAACAATCCCTGAACACCACTGTTTTCTATAACTTGTGAATACAAAGCCATCACTTCTGAGAAGTTTAAAGCTTAAGTCTTTTTTTAAAAATTACTTTCTATGGGAGCATATTGCAAGGGCACAAGTCAAATCTATCAAGCGTAGAACATAAATGTCTTAACACAATAATCCAGTAAATGAGGCAAAAGCTATATTAATTAGTTTGATGTAAGCATGTAAAATTGTATAAAAAAAAACACATTGTATCGCACGTATGCATGAATGTATTCATGATATATGTGTATATGACTTAATAAATAAATAAAAATAAAATAAAATCATAACTGTATAATTTATGGGGGGTACAATCTGATGATTTAGTATACAATATGGAATGCTTAAATCAAACTGGTTAACATAGCCATCACCTCACCTACTTGTCACCTAATGTGCACAATTCAAAGACATATTTTAAAATGACTAAAAGTGAATTTTAAATGCCTTGCCACAAAGCTTAAGTCTTAATAGTGGAGTCATATGTGTATGATCATGAAAGCTGGGAATGAAAAGATAATCAATAATAGAATGGAAAACAGAGCATACATTCTAATTTAAAGGCAGAAATGGTGGAATCAATAGTTACTTGATTAAAACTATAGTTAGAAGTAGAAGAAAAAAGAATGCATTTATGTATAATGAGTAACAAACACAAAGAAAGATGGAAGGAATAAAATCGAACAGCTCGATTATTGCATTAAGGATAGCATATTAAATTCTTTAATTAAAAATAGATATAGATTATGATTTTTAACAACACAGTTACATGCTGTTTTTTAAGAAGCAATATTTAGTACAAAGTTGTAAAGAAATATTGGGCAGTGTGCAGTGCCATATGCTTGTAATCCCAAAACTTTGGGAGTCTGAGGTAGGCAGATTGCTTGAAACCAGGAGTTTGAGATTGCAGTGAACTAGCTGGTGCAATAGAGCAAGACCCTATGTCAAAAAAAAATTTTTTTTAAAGCAATATGTGAATTAGAGAAAAATTAAAGGATAAATTATAAACTATCTAACCACAGTGAAACATAGGGGATGTTGTCATGGGGATAAAGAAATTGCCTTAGACATTTATACTGTTAAACTATAGAAATTAACACAAAAGAACTAAGGACACATCACAAGAAATTAATAGAAAGTACTTTCATGAAATCAACTTATAATTACTCACATTTTCTTATGAAAGATAGATCACAACTATACCCTAGGATGAAGGAAACAAGTGGAGGGGGAAGGGGGAGATTTGATAGAGGGAGGGTAAATGGTGGGACCACACCTATGGAACATATTGAAAGGATACAAGTCAAATCTATCATGTATAGAATAAGGTGACCAGATTTTAACGTTGGTAAAGCGGAACACCATTGACTGGGGGTTGGGGTAGGGTTCTTAATTAAAAATTTGGTCTATATGGAGCAACAAAAAATTTCATAGAACACAAAAATAGTGTTGTAATTTTTTTTAAATTTCAACATAAGTACAATTTACAATATAATACATTAAAAATTATGTATAGTATTGGCGAAATAGCCACATGGAAGCCAAAAACTGTCTATTCCCGTCCTGTTCTCCCGCTGTTCCCTAGCTTGTCATGCATTCTTTCCAAAAATCGGGACTTTTTAAAAACACCACAGGACGCAGGACAAATTGTTAAAAATCGGGACTGTCCTGCTAAAAGTGAGACGTCTAGTCACCTTAGTATAGAATATAAATGTCTTAACACAATAATTAAGAAAATGAGATAAAAGCTATATTAGTTTGATGTAAGCACTCCAAATTGTATAAAAATGAGTACATTGTGCTGCACAAATGTATAAATGTATTCAAGATCTACGTGTATATGACTTAATAAAAGGGAAAAAAAGAAAACGAAAAGTGGGGATTAATGAAGATTTAATCTGATACTATTAAAAAGGAAAAATAGGAAGATGGCGGTTGAGTAACCGCTTCCTTGCAACTGGGCATGGTGAGTCCAGGGAGAGGAGACTTGAGGCATCTCTGGCTGGTGGGATCTGCCCAGAAACATCCCTCTGGAGACACAGGGAGTCAGTGAGGGAATTCTGGACCTCATAAGGAGAACAAAAGCAGTAGAGAACTGCCAAGTGTTTGTGTGTGGTCGTTCCCACCTGATACTGCTGGCAGCTGTAAGTTCATTGGCAGTGAGATTGTAGGCTGAAGGGGCCTTACCTGTGAGCTGTTTGGATTTTTTTTTGACTTGGCACTCAGTTGAACTACCTAGGGAGAACTTGGGGGACTTTAAGAGAGAGCAAGAGAGTGGGGGACTTTAAGCATTGTCTAGGGCCCTAAACTGAGAGAGCTAATAGTGTTTGGCTGTGGGCCACTGAGCCATTGTGGGAGAATTGCCCCAGCAAGCCCCACCCTCGGGATCACAGAGGAAGGATTAGGCCGGAGCAAGTAATCTAGTGACTGAGCAGCATAAAGGCAGGGACTGAGAG